>PVIW01005269.1:0-110502 GCA_004026585.1 Noctilio leporinus | reverse complement strand
CATCTTTCTGCTCCTCCTTTTTCCCCCCGTGTCTCTCGTTTAAGGGGGACATTTTGGTTTGTTTGTTTATTTGTTTGGTACATTAAACATTTTATTTATTTATTTATTTTTAGAGGAGGGGAAGGGAGGGAGAGAAACATCCATGTATGGTTAATTACATAAAAAAGTTGGTAAAGCAAGGAATCATTAAAGAAATAAAGGAACTTTATGAAAGACAAAGATGACTCCAATGCTATTTAAACTTCTAGAGCAAAGAAAGAGGAATAAAGCATCTGAATCATGTTCTATAAAGCCAACATAACATTGATAACAATATGCTACAATTGCTCAGGAAAACCATAGCATGATTTCACTTATGACAATTTAGGATATTGATCCAACAATCCAATATAAATATTGGGTTGGACAAAAAGTTCATTTGTTTTTTCTGTAATATGGCTATAGTAGCGCTTAGTTGTCTTTAGCTTCATTTGAAACAATTTTGTTAGATTGTATTGTGACAGCTGTCATATCAATGTGCATTTTTAAAAAGATTACCAAAATTGGTGAATTTTTGTGCAGCCATTTTAACATTGAAGATGGAAGGAAATAAGCAACATTTTTGGCATAATACACTTTATTATTTCAAGAAAGGTAAAAACACAACTGAAACACAAAGGTTTGTGCAGCACATGGAGAAGGCGCTGTGACTGATCAGATGAGTCAAAAGTGGCTTGTGAAGTTTCATGCTGGAGATTTCTCACCGGACAATGTCAGGTAGACTGGTTGAAGTTGATAGCGATCACATCAAGACATTAATTGAGAAAATCAATATTATACCATGCAGGAGATAGCCAGTACAACTCAGAATATCCAAATCGATGATGTTATTGGTGAAAATGAAAAATGTGTCTTTTACAGAAAAAATTAAATGGGCTTTTTGGCCATCAGACTTCATTAGCACATTCAAGGAATAATAACATTAACAATTAGGTATTCAGAAATTCAGGAACTATCCAACATTGGGAAATCTATTACCATGATAGAAAAAGATTAATATTGCCTATCTAATAGGTAGTAAGAAGGCATTTGATAAAAATCCATATCCATTCCTAGTAAATATGCAATAAGCTGGCAATTGGTGGCTACTTTCTTAACATGACTAATTCTATCTTAGTCTAAAGCCAGCACTGAGCTTAATTCAGAAACAACGTATGTTTCCATTAAAGCATGGGTAGCAAACAAAGGCCCTCTGGACAATCCCACCCTCCACCTTGTTTTATCCAGCTCCAGCCTGGCCCCACACCTTGTTTCAATTAACTGTTAAAAAGTAGTTACCTTTATACAGTCCTAAAATTATATTGGGCCCTTTGAAGGCAACCACGAGGCAGATGTGGTCCCCAATGAAAATGAGTTTGACACCCCTGCTTAAAGTCAGAAACAAGGCCAGGATGTCTAGTGACACTACAATTATTTAACACCATTCTGCAGGTACTAGATGGTTCAATTAAAGACAAAACTAGGGGTATGTTGAAAAACAGAAGAGGTAACATAATCACTATTTACAGATGGAGTATGTTATACTTTGAAAGTTTAAGAGAGTCACCCGAAAAATGATTTCTGACAATATGGAAAGTAATTGGTAAAAAAACAAATAAAAACAACAAATAAACAAAACACACACACACATATATATAGCCTTTCAAATATAAAACCAATAATTAATTAAAAGATGTAATGAAAGACCCTATTTACAGTGTACCTGAAAAAATAAACTTAAAAAATATGTAAGTTCTAATTTTTTAAAACTTATGGCCAACAGTTACAGGAAAAGATGCTTAACTTCACTAATCATCAAGGAAATGCAAAACAAAACCACAGTGAGATCTCGCTGGCTTATAGATGGCCGCTTTCATGTACACCTCACACCTATTAGAATGTTCAGCATCAAAAAGACAGGAGGTAACAGCTGGGCCAGGATGTGGAGCGAAGTGGGTCCTGGGGCACTGCTGGCAGGACTGCGCAGCGGTACAGCAGCTATTGGAAACAACATGGAGGTTCCTCAGACATGTAAAAACAGAGCTACCATATGATCCAACAAGTGCACTTCTGGGAATATATCCAAAGAAAACAAAAAACTGACTCAAAAAGATATATGCACCCCCATATTCACTACACATTATGTACAATAGTCAAGATATAGAAACAAACTAAACTTCCAATGATGAATGATGGATGAATAGATAAAGAAAATGTGATTGTACATATAATATAGCCATGAAAAGAATAAAATCTTAGCATCTGTGGCATTATGGATATACCGAGAGGGCATTTGCTAAGAGAAAGGCAAATGCTACATGATCTCACTTATATATGACATACATATATATGTGTATGTATATACATATATACATATGTATATATGTATGTATGCACATATATACATATGTACACATATATACATGTACATATATATGTACATATGTATATATGTACATGTGTGTGTGTGTGTGTGTGTGTGTGTGTGTGTGTATATATATATAAAACCAAGCTTGCAGATACAGAGAACAGACTGGGAGTTCCCAAGGGGTGTGTGCGTGTGTGTGTGGATGTGTGTGTGTGGATGGGGCAGAGTGAAAGGGAAAGAAGGTCAAAAGGTACAAACTTCCTGTTATAAAAAAAGAAGTTATGGAGATATAATGTATGGCATATGTTTATAGTTAATAATACTGTATTGCATATTTGAAAGTTGCTAAGAGTAAATCTTTAAAGTTCTCATCACAAGAAAAAAATGTAACTATTTAAAGTGACAGATATTCACTAGGCCTATTGTGGTAATCACTTCACAATATATACAAATATCAAATCATGTTGTACACATGAAACTAATATAGTATTATATTTTAATTATATTTCAATTATACTTCAATATTTGAATTGAAGTATTTATTTGAAAATAAATAAATAAATACAAAAATGTAGAACTATGGCAGAATACAAGAGAGAATGTGGACAAATAAAAAGGTGTGTTCTGCTTTTGAGTAGAAAGACTCAACCTTATAATCATGTACATTTTCCTTACTTTAATGAAATCTCAGTAAAAATACTGTAAGGAACTTTTCTGAGACCAATTAAGATAACGCTCAAGATGAAAATTACATAGGCATGAACAGTCAAAACTATTATTTAAAAAAAGAGGGGAAACTAACACAGATATTAAAAACTAAAGTCATAACTATTAGTGCAGTGCTGGCACATAACAGGCAGTTCAGTAGAACAGAATATAAAGTTCTGATAAAGACCTAAAATTTATATATGACATAATATATAATATTAATGTTGTTTGGTATATGATAAAGGTACATTTTCAAAGGAGTAAAAAATTAATTATTCAGTCAATGGCATTGGGTAAACTGGGTGACTTTCTGGAAATAAATTATGTTGGTTCCATACTTCATACCCTATAACAAAATAAAGATCAGATAGGTATAAGACTTAACTATAAAATGTAAAGAGAAGTATAAGAGAGAATGGAGGTATTTTCCTTTTGGAGTGGGAAAAGAATTTCTAGGTATGCATAAAATCCAGAAGGCATACAAAAGTTTATTAAATTGAGCAATATAAAAATTTAAAAGTTCGGTATGACAAAAACCACCATAAGGAAAGTAAAAATTCAAACAACAAACAGGTTGGGGAGGCAATTTATAATCCTTACTACACAAAAGGTATTTTTATTTTTGTTTCAATAAAGAGCACCTATATACTAACAACTAAATAAGGAGGTAAACTGTAGAAGAAATAGACAAAAGGCTCTTAAATATATGAAAAATACTCAATCTCACAAAAAATTAGAAAGTGCAAAAAAAAAAAAAAGAATGAATGAAAGAAAAACTATAAAGTAACATTCTAAATGTTAATTTGGAGAATCTCAGAAGTTTGCTAACATATACACATGTTGGTGAACGTAAGAGAAAAACAAACATTATTACACATACTGAATGGAGTGTAAATTGTCACAATGACTATGGAGGGCAATTTGGAACATTTATCAAGAGTGTAACAGATGTGAGTATACATTCACCAGCCATTCTTTTCTCAGAATTTAGCCAACAGATAGTGTTTTTTTTTTTTTTTTAAAGACTTTATTTATTACTTCCAGAGAGAGGGGAAGTGAGAGAGCAGAGAGGGAGAGAAACATCAGTGTATGGTTGCCTTTCACCTGCCTCCACCTATGGACCTGGCTGGAGACCTGGCTTTAAACCTGGTTATGTGCCCTGGCTGGGAATCGAACAAGCAACCTTTGGGTTTGCAGGCCGACACCTTATCCACTGTGCCACCAGCCAGGGCCTCCAACAGATAGTTTTTATGTGCAAATAGCATATGTGCAAAGTTACCCTTTGTAGCATTGTATGTAATCACACACATACACAACAACAACAACAACAAAAAGAAACTGGAAACAATCTAAATATTCAACAATAGAAACTTGGTTAAATGATCTATAGTATATTCACACAATGGAAAAAATACTATGCAGCTATTAAAAGCAGGAATGTAATGACTTGGACTGTTCTCCAAGGTAGAGCATGACAAGTTGCAGAACCATCTGTGTGAAAAAGTAAGGCAACTAAAATCAATATGTTTGTTTTTGCTTATTTATGCATAACATAGCCCTGAAAACACGCCCGGGTATCTTAGTCAGCACAGTCTGCCTTAGCAAAATACCACAGATAGGTGGCTTCAATAATATCAATTTATTTCCTCACAGTTCTGGAGGCCAGTGGGATAGGGTCTGGCTATAGTGAGGGTTCTCATTGTGGCTGGTGGATGGTTGATTTTCTTACTTCATCCGTGTGTGGTGGAGAGAGAGCAAGCTCTCTGGTGTCTCTACTTATAATGGCACTAATCCCATTATGAGGGCCCCACTCTCATGACCTCGTTGAAACTTAATGACCTCCGAAGGTTCCATTTCTCTTACTACCACATCAGGGATTAGGGCTTCAATGTATGAACTTTGGGTATGGATACAAATCAGCCCATAGCACCAAGTAATTGATAATAGCCATTGCTTCTGAGACAGGGAGGAAAACAGGAGCTAGGCAGTGGGACTGTGAAAGTGATCTTTCACTATTTACTCTTTATACCATTGTAATTCCTCATTTCTCCAACAACAACTGGGTGTCCAACAATTCAGTTCAATTCTGACATTGTCTGCTTGGAGGTAGCATTAGATCCCACCGTGAAGGGGCTCAGTCCCACAAGACGACCCTCACTTCAGATGCCAGTCACACGTTCTAGGCTTCTGACCAACCAAATTGAGGGTTCCTGTGATCCACCCCCACCCCAGGTTTGATAATTTGCAAGAATGGCTCACAGAACTCAGGAAAAACACTTTCCCTCCATTTACCAGGTTAAAATAAAAGGTGCCAGTAATCAGCCAGGTTAAGTGGCCAGAAGAGTCCCAAAGGCAGGAGCTTCTTCACCTGTGGAGTTGGGGTGCAACCCCTCCCAGCAGTGGATCTGTTCACCAACCTGGACACTCTTCCGATCCTGTTTAGGGATTTTTATGGAGGTTTCATCGTATGGGCCAATGATTAATCAAATCATTGGCCACTGGCGACTGAATTGAATCTCCAGGCCCTCTCCCCTTCCCAGAGGTTGGTGGGGTTGCGGGCTGAAAGTTCCAACCTGCTAATCAAGGCTTGCTCTTTGGGAGACCAGTGTCCATCATGATGCTGTCTACAGGCCCTCCAAAGTCACCTCACAGCATAAACTCCAACAGAACTAACCGGAAGGGGCTTGTTATGGATAACAAAAGACACTCTTGTCACTCAGTTAATTCCAGAGCTCTACACCTGGAAGGGAGCGGGAGGGGGACACAAAAACCAAATATATATTTCTTGTAATACCACAGTGCCTTTTGAATTTTGATGTGAGTGCACGCGCGCACACACGCACACTAAAAAGTATTAAAATATTAGAAAGAGGGGAAAGCTCAGAAAGCCTGAAATACCAAGTTCATAGAATTTGCTAGTGTGAACCTAGCAAAGGGACCTCCAGATTCCCTTACTTCTATTTGAAGATTCTTTGAAATGTTAACTGCTTTTGTGACTTAAGGGGGCCTGAGTATTCTAGTTTTCATATTTAAAAAAAAGGTGAATAGACTGTGGGGCACTTGTGGGAGATCAACATTAACATAGTTTTTCTCCATTAATCAATGCAAAACATAGTATCTAAAGAGATGACCATTTATGTCATGCCAATTGGAAAAGACTTGGAAACAGTCCCTCTAAAATACCTCTTTACCAGTCTGCTCAAAGTCCTGAAGGAAAATCCTATTATTGTGTATCTCCTAAATGAAATGAAAATATTTCTAGGAGAGGTACCCCTACTCTCTCAAATTAAATCCAAATGATCAACAAACATATGAAAAGATGTAAATTCAGTACTAATTAGGGAAGCATAGGTTAAATTCCAATGTAATACCATCTCAGATCTCTGAAACTGATTTAGTGTTGAAAAGTCTGATGATCCAAGTATTGGCAAAGGTGTGGGGAAATTAGAATTTTTATACCCTTCTGGTTGGAAGGCAAATTGGTATAACCACTTCGGGGAGCAATTTGATATGCATACTCTACAACACAATACTCCATTTCTAGGTATAAAACTTAGAAAAACTCCAATATATGTGCATAAGGACAGTTTATGTCAGTACTGCTGTAGTAAAAATCTGAATGCAATAAACATGTCCATCATTTAGAAAATGATTAAGTAATGTGATGTGTTGGAACATTATGTAACAATGAAAAAGAAATTAACTAGAATTATAGATCAATAGGGATGGATTTCATAAACAAATATTCAGGAGAAAATGCAAGTTGCAGAATACATGCACATACCTAATTTTTAATGCCTTGAATATCTTTTTGTTAGATTTATCCTTAAGTATTTACATTTTTTGTGCTTTAAAAATTTTAGTTTCCAGTTCATTGCTGGTATGTAGAAATACAATTGATTGTTGTAAATTAATCTTATATCATGCAACTTTGCTAAAGTCACTTATTCTAATTGCTTTTATTTATTTATTTATTCAGTTTTCTACATAGATGATCTCACTTATGAAAAAAGACATTTTTACTTCTTCCTTTCCAATATGGACCTCTTCCCTTTTTTCTTACCTCATGCCCTGATTAGTATCCTCTGTACAAAGCTGAATAGTAGTAGTGAGAGTAAACATTCTTGTTTTGTTCCTGATCTTAGGGAGAAAGCATTCAGTCTTTCACAATTAAGTACACTGGTAGCTATGGGTTTGTTGTTGATGTCCTTAATTGATTGAAGAAATTCCCTTTTGTGATATCGTGATATAATAAAAAATATATATTTGGTGTTTGTTCCCAGTTCCTGTCACAGAGCTCCTAAAACTCTTAATTTCCTGTGTAAGAGAGTCAATGGAAAAATCTCTCTCTCTCTCTCTCTCTCTCTCTCTCTCTCTCTCTCTCTTATCATATTAGTCACAGGTTCCTGGCCCAAGAACTTCTAAGACCGGAGTAATCTCCAGAGTGTCTTTTTGGTATGCTAATGCAATGACTGGTAGTTGGGAGCCCTTATATAACTTCAGAATGGGGGCTGGTTTGTTGAAAGACCGAGGCATGTTTAGAGGGTTTGAACTTTCAGCTCTACTCCCTAATCTGCCAGGAGGGGAGGGGGCTAGAGATTAGGTTAATTGCTAATGACCAATCATTTAATCAATCATGTCTGTGTAGTGAAACCTTCATAAAAACCCTTAAGTTATGGAGTTGGGAGAGCTTCTAGAATACATCATTGTGCTGGGAAGGGGGGTGAAGTGTCTGAAGAGAGCATGGAAGGTATGTGCCCCTTCCCCCATACCTTGTCCTATGTGCCTCTTTATCTGGCTGTTCATCGGTATCCTTTATAATGTCCTTTATAATAAACTGGCACATGTAAATAAAATGTGTTCCTTAGTTCTCTGTGAGCTGTTTTAGCAAATTACTGAATCGGAGGAGGGGATTGTGGGAATCCCTGATTTATAACCAGTTGATCAGAAGTACAGGAGGCCTGGAACCTGTGATTGGCATCTTAAGTAGGGGACAGAGTGTGGGACACCTTGTTTAATTCAATCCTAATTGCGGATAGTGTCAGAATTGAATTCAGCTGTAGGTCATCCAGCTGTTCTGGAGAGTTGGAGGAGAATCATTGTTGGTATGAGGAAAGGCTCCACACATTTGATGTGGGAAGTGTTCTACAGGTAGAAACATTGTAGCACCTTCTATTCCTACTTTGTTGAGTGTTTTTATCATGAAAGAATGTTGGGTTTTTGTCAAATGCTTTCTCTGCATCTATTAAGATGATCATATGGTGTTTGCTTGTTGATCTGGTGAATTATGTTGATTGATTTTCAAATGTTATCCACTTTTGCTTTCTTGGGATAAACCTCACAAGGCCATGATGTATTGTCCTTTTTACATAAAGATGCATTCAGTTTGCTAAAATTTTAACAATTTTTGCATCTATGTTTATGTGATAAATTGCTCTGTAGTTTTCTTAAGTCTTTGCCTAGTACATTGATACATTTGGTATCAATGTAATGCTGGCCCATAAAATGAGTTGGGAGGTATTCCCTACTCTTCAATTGTTTTGACATTGTGCAGAATCAGTATTATTTCTTCCTGAAATGTTTGGGCTTGGAGTTTCCTTTGTGGGAAGGATTTCATCTACACTTTCAATTTCTTTAAGAGTTATTTTGGTTGTCTAATTTTTTTTAAGTGGGTGTTTATATTTTGTGTCTTTCATGGGACTCACCTATTTTTATCTATGGTGTGGCATTTCTGTCTTGTGTTATTAGAGTAGCAGATCAGCCCCTTTTTTCCAGTTAACTCCTTTTGGTGCTTTGAAGCAATATTATGGTCCCCTTCCTTCTACGGTCAAACCATTCCTTCCCCATCTTCTTGCCATTCCTATTTCCCCACCATTTCCTACCCTAAGTCTCTCTAGTTAGCAGAAATCCACTTCAAAACAACAATAACAACAACTCACTCCAAATTGTGTATTATTGTTGAATCGGTCCAGGAGTATTTGCAGTTCAAAAGAAAATGCCTTTTGTGAGCAGTAGTACTTTGAGAGACAGGCTTTTCTCTCTTTTTCAAATCCTATTCAAGTACAACTTTGTTTTCCCCATTGTGCTTAAGTTTCCACCAAGGGAGTTCCCGTTGTCCTTTGATTAGCTTCAACTCTTTAACACAGCCTTGCAAGGTCCTGCCTTGTCAGGTGATCAGAATCCATTCTTTCTGCTCTGTCGGGTAGACTCCCGTTTTGGCGGTCAACCTTGTTAGGACTTCTCTGAGAAAGGGACACTTGTGATCCGTAGTGGAGCCCAGACATGTACATACGGAACTAAGTGCTGCGGTAGACTGAAGCACGCAAGGTGGGAAGCCACGGGTGTACGGGTGCCATTCTGAACAGGTAGGTTCTCGGGCCCCCGGCAGAACCTGAGCCTCTCCGCAATCTCGCCTTGGGCGACCACGCGGACGCCGGGAGTGGCGGACGGCTCCGGGGCCTTAGTGCGCTAGGGAAGAGGACCTGGTGGTGGGGAGTAGCCGGAGCTGCCCAGCGATGGGTGGGCAGGGAGAGGCATTGAGGGCCCCCCGAACAGCCTGGCCCCGCGCGCCCCCCAAGCGCCTTGATGCACGGGAACGCTGAAGGCCCGGGAGGCCCCCGGGGGGCGGCTGGGGTGAGGGGGGACCGGTGATTCCGGGTGGCGGCGGAGGCCGCCACACTGGGCAGGACCAGGTGCCCCGACGCCCCGAGCACTGGGCTAGGTGGGCGCGTCCGGCTTGGGAGCGCAGTGCACGGCGGCACCATGGAGTCCAGCAACTTGGATCTGATATTTGACCGCGTGGGGCACTTTCGCAGGTAGGGGGTCAGGGTGGGAACGAAGGGGAAGGGGGTCCTAGGCGAGCGGCAGTCACGTGGGTGGAGGCGTCGGTGAGGTCTGTTTCTTTCCGTTGCAAGGAGGTTCTAGTGCGGCGCTCGCGATCTGAAAACATCCTCACGCCGTCCGTCCCGGAGAAGCCAGGAGACCCCCATCCAGACTTCTGGTCCAGGCTCTCGGACTCGGCGGAGGGACCTCCCCACAGCTGAGCGAGGGTTCACTTTGGCAACGGTGACTGCGGGGCTCGCCTGGCGCGCCTGTTGCGGGGCAGGTGGGGCTGGGCGCGCGCGCTCTGCCGGGGTCCGAGTCCCGACCCCCAGTCAGAGAGGCCGGGGCACACGGATGGAGGGGTGCCTGGCCCAGGCTGCGCGATTCTCTAATCCACCCGTCTCCTGTTGCACTTCCTAAAGGCTGCTGCCCTGCCACGCCGCACCCTGGGTCTCTCAGTGCCTGCGCAGGTACTGCCCTAGGAACAACCGTTAGTCAGAATTTGTTGCCATTTATAGGAACCCAGTATGTTCCAGGTATATTGTGCTAGGTGGTTACACACAGTGCTTTATTTGGTGCCCATTGTGATCTTGCAAAGAAGGCTGGTAGGGTCAAAGACCCACAGTACCACCTGGTGGGAGCCAGGTTTAACCTTTGTATACTTGGCACTCTCTTTTCATTTGTGAAATTAATGAAAATAAATTTAATGCAGTCATCCATTTATTCGGTCATTCATCATTCATGGAGAAACCTTTCTCTATCTGACTGTGTTTTGGAAGGAGAAGCTGGGTGAGGGGCCACACAGCATGGTGATCAGAGACTTGGAGCTAAGTCTGCATCCTGGCTGGCCACTTACCTCTACTTAATTCCAGGAATGTCTGGTCTCAGTTTCCTACCCACAGAATGGGAATCATAGTATCTGCCTTACCTCCCTTTCCCAGGTTTGTAGTGAAAAAACAATATGGTGCTGCTCTTCAAGGTGGACAGTCACACAACTTTTGGTTGTGATTCCCAGTGTCTGCCAAAAGGAAGTTACTGAGCAGGTGAGAGAGGGCAGGAGTCCCAGCTCTCCCCTCCTTCCTCCTAATCCCTGCATCATTGAATGCTGAATTGGGTCTAGCTGTGTCATCAGCACATCTCACCTTCTTTAATCGCTTCAGCCCTGTGAGATTGGTAGTATCACTCTCATTTTACACATGAGAAAACTGGGGCATGTGCCTGAATGGCAGATCTGATGATTGCAGAGCTGAATGGGATGTCCATTCATCTCCACAGCCCAGTCTCAACTCTGATGCTCTGTTGAACACAGTTAGTTACCAGCCCTGGTACTCAACCAGGCCCTTTATATGTTATTTTATTTCATCTTTCTGAAGCAGAAGGATGAAAGGTCAGCTCTGGGATTGGATGTCTGAGTTCCAATCCTGGCTCTACCAAGTATATGGTACTGAGCATTTTATTTACCACTTCCTCATCTGTATAATGGAGGTAATAATAACAGAGCTAGAAATGCTTATCATAAGCACTCCACGTGTAGCCTGTCATTTCATCCTCACAGTAACCCTGTGAAGAAGGATGTGCTCCTACCATTCTTTCTCTATGTATTTTTGGATTAACTAAGGAAATTATATTTGTTGGTGTTTGACTAAGGGGCTGTAGTAAAAAAGATCCTCCAATTGGAAGTTTGTTCCTCTAGCCATCAGCCAGGGCAGGTTCTGTTCCATGTAGTTATCTGGGGACCCAAGTGGGCAAGGCAGCTCCAACATCCACCTCATGGGGCTCCCTTCCTGCTGCTGTCCTTGTCCTCACCCACTGGCCAAATGTCACTTACCGTGGTGTAGAAAGGGGAGACTGGACTTTGGAAGACAGTTCTTAGCTGGTCACAATAATGTATGCCAACGTCTTTATTATTCAGTAAGTCCTCAATAAATCATGACTGCTGTTATTGCTACCTGAGCCTCCAATCTGGTGGGGAGGTAGTGAAAGCAGCTTATAAGAAGGAAAAGGGTGACAGGCCAAAGCTTAGAGCAGAAGGTTTGAAAACAGTGACTATAACATGGTACCCCATATCTTCTCTGGAATTTGCTGTAATCGGGTTCTTTATTGTTCATAAATAAGGAGGTTATTATGTATTATTGGCATTTTCTTAAGGAAACCTAGTGAAAATATTAGGTAGAGATCCTTAATTATTTTTTATTTTTCATTAGTCTTTTCTAGGGTGAGGAAACACTATCCTAATCACCTTTAAGGGAGGAAAGCAGGACACCTAAGAAGAATTAGAAAGCAGTTTCAGGACTTGTCCTGGAATTATATTGAAGTTCCAGAAACTTCATGGCTTAAGTCCCACGTGAGAGGGAATTGAAGAAACTGAGATTCAGGTGGCTGTGTTGGGAGGATCTAAGCACCCAGGTTTCTGAACTGTCCTAGGGTAAGGGAAGAAATAGTTTAAAATGTCAGACTTGGGCTGGAGCCTGTGGCTGACTTACATCTATGTTTTTCTTCAAAATAGGAACCTTTCTGGCTTTTCTTTATTGACTTCCCTTTATGAACATCACAATAGGTAACACTTGTAGGAACCTGAAATGTGCCATGGTGCTTTACCGGTACTAGATCTTTCCATTTCCACAACAGCCCACTTTGCAGGTGAAGAAACTGAGGCACAGCAAAGTTAAGTATCTTGCTCCAAGTCCCAGACGGTAATAGAGTCAAAATTCAAACCTTGGCAATCTGGCTCTGGAGTCCATGGATTGGGTTGCCATCAAGGGCTGAAATCCAGCTGGGTGGCGCAAAGGGGCAGACTGGGCATGCCTCAGAGGGGCCTTGCTGAATACCTTTCTCTCTCCTTGAGTTGTGCAGATATAAGACTTAAATTGCTGTATGACATGTATACAGAAAAGTATACACCATAATCTACAGCCTGATGAATCATAAAGTGAGCACACCTGTGTTACCACTGCCCTCATCACCTCTTTTCATGCCCCCTCCCAAGAATTCTCCCCCCCTCTGCCCCAAATTCACTACCATCCTCATATCTAACACCTATCATAGGCTAGTTTCGCCTGATTTTAAACTTTATGTAAATAGAGTTTTAAAAATGGCATAGTCTCTGGTTGGCTTCTTTTGGTCAGCGTTGTGCCTAAGATTCACGCCTATTGTGTGTATATCACAATAGTTTGTTGATTTTCATTGCTGTATAATATCCCATGGCATGACAACTCCATAGTTGACTTATTTACTGTCCACAGACATTTAGATTGTCTCCATGTTGGGCTTATTATGAATAGTCTTTATTGTGTGTGTCTTTTGGGGGACTGTGTACATATTTTGGGGGGTATATATCTAAGAGGAGTTGCTCTGTCTTTGAGTGTGCATGTCGTTCAATGCCAGACAGTTCTGTAAAGTGGTGGTAACAGATTATACCCTCACAAGCTGTGTACAAGAGATCCAATTGCTCCATAATAATACTATTGTTAATATTATTATAGTTAAATGAGACAATTCAATGCCCTGGGGAAGTTTCTCATCCATCGTAATCTCTTAGGAAGATTTTTAAGATTGTGTAGAGTCCTGAACCCCACCTCAGACCTTCTGAACCATAGTCAAGAGAGGTAGGGCAGAGAAGACAATTTCCGGTTTCAGAGCCCACCAGGGAGTGCAGCTCTGTGGGGAGGTGTGTGAGTGAAGAGAATGTGGACGGGAAATGAGGGAATAGTTCTAGTGATGACTGCGGGGTTTGGGCTGGTTGGGGAAGGAGCCCAGGCCAGAAGGTGGCTACCAGCTACAGAAGCTGGTGGGATCCAGAGACTGGACCTGGATGGTGCAGGAGATAGGTCAGTGGGAGGGATGGGAGCAGGGAGGGTGGGAGGCCATAGTCAGAGGGCAAAATGTGAGCTTTTCAGCACCAGGTGCAGAGGTACCAAATGCCTTGAGAGGTAGGCACGTTAATTTCAGACAGACAAAGCTTGTCTGCTGTTTGCAAGGGGCTGTGTTATAGTTTTCTGAGTGGAAACTTACGGGAATGGGGAGGAGTCAAAGAATTCTAACTATGTGCATCATATATGATATTATATTCTCAGCCATATTCATGTAGGAGTGGTCTTATTATTATAGAATGCCGCTTAGGCCTGAAACAGGATTTGGTATCAAGAGGACCTGATGCCCAACTCTTCATTGCTGCAATGTCTGGCAATTAGACAGCAACCTGTCTCAAAACTTCATTCTACATATCCAGAGAGGGTGATTCCCCATCTGTTGGACCCCAGGAACTAACCTTAAGTGGAAAATTCCACACTGCCCTTTCCCTCTGGCATCTCCCAAGCAGTATTTATACTTTTACCATAACTTATGTCCAGGTTCCTCTGGAAGGACAATTAAGTTTCCAGTGCTTTTCAGTTATAGACAGCACCGAAAGCTAAATTTATAAGTTAGCTTTTTGCTTGGTGTTTCGCTTCTCTGACCTGGACACAGGGTCTGCGCCAGGTACAGAGTTCACTTTGAGGGTCTGTGTGAAGGGAGGAATGGTGGCCATGGACCAGCGTGGCAGTCATCCTGAGGACTTGGGGAGGTCTCCGTCTTCATAACCCCACTGCATCACTTCTGTGACTTTGCCTGACCTTGTCCCTTGTGATAGTCTCCAAAGTGGGGTGTGTTCAGCTTATGGTGGAAGAAGTGCCATAAAATACCCATTTTACATGGGAAACTAGCTGTCTCCTAGTAGTGCAAGTTTTAAATGTAAAACAGTGTCACTCTTCTAATTTTTATTTTGTTTTGAAAACTATATGTTTCAAAATTGATGAACAAATATTTTACATTTTCTCCACTTTTATTTTTAATGGAAAAATATTGATAGATAGAACCCATATAAAAAAAAAAAGCCCCTTGGAAAGCCTCAAAGTTTTCAAGAATGTAAAGACTTCTGAGACCAAAAAGTTTGAGAACTACTATGCTAAGGGATGCTCAGAAGCACCTTCCGGTGAGGCAGCATCAGAGCCAGGTGGGCGAACAGATCTGAAAATAGGAAGAAAGACCGAGACCACATGTGTCAATAGTATCATTTTTACCTCAGTGTGATCTGATAGGATCTATTTTCTACTTTTTTTTTTTTTTTTAAAGATTTTATTTATTATTTTCAGAGAAAGGGGAAGGGAGAGAGGCAGAGAGGGAGAGAGACATCAGTGTATGGTTGCCTTTCACCTGCCTCCAGCTATGGACCTGGCTGGAGACCTGGCTTGCACCCTGGTTATGTGCCCTGGCTGGGAATTGAACCAGCGACCTTTGGGTTCGCAGGCCAGTGCCTTATCCACTGTGCCACCAGCCAGGGTATTTTCTACTTTTTGATAATGATTTTATAATAATGTTCTTCTTTGTCTGAATTGGTGCTGTTTTAAATCTAAATAAGGAAATCACCTGCTCAAAGGGGCCATTCTGACTCTTAATTCCAGGGGTTTGAAATTTGTGGGCAGTCTAGATTTTATATAGTCTACCCTGCTGTCCTGTGGGCGCAGTTGTCCTTGTGAGACAATTTTTATTTCTGCAAATATGTGACTGATAGCCTGAGTCTATAAATTTGGAGATTCTACATTTACTTATTTATTTAAATATTTTATTTATTATTTTTAGAGGGAAGGGAAGGGAGAGAGGCAGAGAGGGAGAGAAACATCAATGTATGATTGCCTTTCACCTGACTCGGAATCAAACCAGTGACCTTTGGGTTCACAGTTAGAAGGCCAGCGCTTATCCACTGAGCCACTGGCCAGGGCTTATATTTTAAAATTTTGAATAAACTTACATTTTGACTAAATTTATAGGAAAGTTGCAAATATAGTATAGAGTATTCCTGTGTGCTCCTCACCCAGTTCCCCTTATTGTTAACATCTTATATTACTGTAACATTATTTGTCAAAATCAAGAAATTTGCATTTGTATATTACTATAAATTAAGCTGAAGACTTAAGGCTAGTTTTCCCACAAATTTCCTCTCCCTGTTTTAGGATCCAGTCAGTGCAGAGCACCACACTGCATTTATTGTCATGTTATCCCAGTCTCTCTGGTCTGTGCCTGTTTCTCAGTTTTTCCTTGTTTTTTTTTTTTAATGACCTTAACAGTCTTTAGGTATATTGGCCAGACAACCTGTAGAATGTCCCTGAATTTGGGACATTACCAGTTGTTTGTCTTGTGATTAGACTGAGGTTGAGATTATGGTTTTTGGAATGAAGGCCACAAAGGTAAAGTATCATCATATTGTATGATGGGGACATGATACCCACACAACATCGCTGGGATGATAACCTTCAACATTTGGTTAAAATAGTGTTTGCCAGATTTCCCAACTGTACAGTTACTACTTTTTTCCTATTTCCTACTATATTCTTGGGAAACAAGTCACTAAGTGTAGCCCACCTTCAAAGCATCAAGAGTGGGAATTAAGCTGCATCTTCTGTAGAGGGGAAATATCTGCAGATACTAGCTGGAATTCTAAGAAAGATTTTGCCTCATTTTTCATTTTTATTCACTTGTTCAATCATTTATTTATATCAGTATGGTGTATTTGTCAGGCTTCTCCAGAGAAACAAAAGCAAGAAAACATATACAGCCATGAGTAAGAGGAGATGTATTATAGCAATTGGTTCACATGATTGTGTAGGTGAGCAGTTCCACAATGTGCCATTTGCAAGCAGGAGACCTAGGAAAGCCAGTGGTATGATTCAGTCTAAGTCCAAAGGCCTGAGAATCAAAGGGCTGATGGTATAAGTTCTGGTCTGAGTCTGAAAATTCAAGAACTGGGAGCAGTAATGTCTGAGGGCAGAAGATGGCTGTCCCAGCCCAAGCAGAGAGTGAATTTGTTTTTCCTTTATCTTTTTCTATTCAGGCTCTCAACAGATTCTTTATGAAGTCTACTGGTTCACTTGCTCCTCTTCTCTAGAGACACCCTCAAAGTCATACCCAGAAATATCTAGATATCCCTTAGCCTAGTCAAGTTGACACAAAATTAATCATCACAGTATGGATTTATATATTTATTTTGTACTTTGATATATACTGTGCTATTCATTTTGTTGCTCAGATTGTTTCAGCTTTGGACACCTATGTAGCTCTGTCAGATTGGTTCCTGTGTCCCTTTGACATGCCCCCATCTTTTTATATTTTGAGTACTCCCTTACTTTTTGATATTACAAGGTGCTCCAGTCTTATTTTGTATTCTCCCTCTCCTGGTCTTAGAACCAGCTATTTTTCCTGGTTCCTTGTATTAGAGAATAGTATTTAGAAATCAAGATTAGGGCACTAGGTGTGCTTATTGCTATTGGGATGCCATTGCTTCTAGAGCTATGCATATATGCATATAAGGTCTGTTCAGGAAAAGTCCATCAATTGTTAATATAACAAGAAAGGTTTTTCATGATCTGTCAGCCAAGTAGACTGGAATGCACAATGACAACTTCGCTGTACTAGACAGTTTGTGCAGTACAGTAAACACTGTTGATTGACCATATGTACTGTGCGACTGTCACATTCAAAATTATTGAGTAAGCAGAGCAATAAATCTGCATCAAATTTTGTGTTAAGCTTGAACATTCTTCCGTGGAAACTTGTGATGATTCAGAAGGCTGCAGCTATGGGCAACTGGTGATTGGCAGCTTCATCATGTCAACATACCCGCTCATGCATCATGTCTCGAGAAGAGGTTTTTTTGTAAAATACCAGATGACTCAGCACCCCTACAACCCAGATTTGGCACCCTGCAGTTCCTGGATTTTCCCAAAACTAAAATCACCTTTGAAATGGAAGACATTTCAGGCCATCGATGAGATTCAGAAAATACAATGGGGCTGTTGATGGCAATTGAGAGAACTATGTGAGATCCCAAGGTGCTTACTTTGAAGGGGACTGAAGTGTCCTTGTCCTATGTACAATGTTTCTTGTATCTTCTTCAATAAATGTCCCTATTTTTCATATTACACAGCTAGATACCTTCTGGACAGACCTCATATACTATCCTGTGTACTATATAGACATACCTATAATTATTTCCATATTTCTCAATCTGTATATATATTAAGGTAAACATGATAGAGACTGTTCATATTTGCTTATGTTCTTTTTTTAGTCCATAGGCCAGATATAATAACTTGCTTTTCTTCTCTTTTCAGATACCAGATATTTGTTTATTTCACATGTGCCTTCCAGAACATCTCTTGTGGTATCCACTACTTGGCTTCTGTGTTCATGACGGTGGTCCCCAAGCATGCATGCAGGCCCCCAGGCAAAGTACATCGGTTTCTTTTCCACAATACCTCTGTCTGGAGGTTGGATGACATCTGGGATGTGTTTACCACAAGCCACAAAGATCACGTTGTAGTGCAGCTGGAGGATGGTGAGATCTGGGAGCTCAAGGGGTGTCACAGGTTCCGGAGGGATAACGAGTCCATTTTGAACTATGAATATAACGGCCATAAAAGTGGCTTTCCTTGTCTGGATGGCTACATGTATGACAAGAGCAAATGGGACAGCACTGTGGTGACTCAATGGGATCTGGTCTGTAATCGAGAATGGTTTGCAAGGTTGATCCAGCCCACATTTATGTTTGGAGTCCTGCTGGGAGCGCTGATCTTTGGCTACCTTTCTGACAGGTAAAAATGGAATATTTAGTGTTGTTGCATTGGTGTAGGGTTTATTTTCCTGTCTGATTTACTTAGGGCACAGGGAATTGTGTTAAAAATTTTAGTCATTTTCATGCTTCCTATCTAAATACCTACCTCTTTGCTGATCTGTTAAATAACATTCACAAAATAATATTGGTAAGAGGATGTGTTCTGAAGGCAATCTGCCTGTGTTCAAATCCTGGTTCTGCTTATTAGCTTTGGCCCCTTGGCAAACTGCATAACCTGCATTTTAGAACCTTGTTTGTAAGGTGGAGATGAAAATAATAGCACTCATCTCAGAGTTATTGTAAAATTAATACAGAAAAAGTACCTTGGATATATTCTTTCTTTATTAAATAGATTTGCTCTTTAAAAGGAGTAGCTTGGTTCTGCACAAAGATTTCAAATGCTGCAATTATCAGGTATAGATAATAAAGTAGCTATGTTTGTTATTTTTTTAAATTAAAAAAAAGATTTTATTTATTATTTTTAGAGAGGGGGGAAGGGAGAGCGGCAGGGAGGGAGAAAGACATGTATGGTTGCCTTTCACCTACCTCCAGCTATAGACCTGGCTGGAGACCTGGCTCGTAACCTGGTTATGTGCCCTGGCTGGGAATCGAACCAGTGACTTTTGGGTTTGCAGGCTGGTTGCCTTATCCACTATGCCACCAGCCAAGGCATATGTTTGCTATGCTTCAAGGAATGAAAGACAAATTTTAAAACATTGATGGAAGTCTGGAAACTGTATTTTAAAATGACATAAAATTGAAGAATCACTACTTAAAACACCTAAAAAACTTTTAAAAAGTGACCAACAAACTTCTGGGTACTTTTAACAACCTATTATACATAGCTAAAGAAAGAATTAGTAAAATGGATAACAGTTCAGAAAAAAAAAAAGATCAATGATAAAACCAGAGAGACAAGGAACTGGAAAATATGAGAGATTGAAATTAATAGAGGCAGAGGAATAAGATATAGAATATACTTAATATTAGTAGCTAATCAGTAGAAGTTACCCCATTAACATATTAGAGGACATAATTCTTATTACCAATTCAGTAAATGCAGGAAAAGCATTTCATAAATTTCAAAAGCTACTTTAACAAAAACTAAAAATAGAATAATGTCCTTTCTGATAACAAGTATCTACAAAAAGATCTATCCCTGGTAGGATAGCTCAGTTGGTTAGAGCATCATCCTGATACACCAGGGTTATGGGTTCGGTCGCCAATCAGGGCACATGCAGGAATCACCTGGTGAATGCATGGTAGATAGGTGGAATGACAAATTGATGTTTCTCTTTCCTGTCTTCCCTTTCTCTAAAATCAATCAATAAAAAATTTTTTTAAACGTCATTCAAGGCTCAAATGAGATTGGAGAACATTCGTTGTATGGGAGTGGGAAAGATGGAGGCTGTGTAGATGACACTTCCCCATTGCTTGCATATCTTCTGCTATACCAGGCAAACCTGTTGGCTGGAATATGAGGACTATATTTTTTTGCATTAAAACCATCTGTCAGAGACAACTCACAGGGAGAAAATATTTGCAACTTGTATATCTTAATAAGGATCTAATATCCAGAATATATAAATAACTCTTGCAACCCAACAATAAAAATACAATCCAGTTTAAAAATGAGCATGGGAATTGAATAGCTATTTCTCTAAAGAATACTGTATACAAATATCAAATAAGCACATATAAAAATGCTTGACATCATTAAACATCGGGGAATGTAAATCAACATCTCAATGAGATAGCCATGTTACACTAGGATGGCAATAAGCAAAAAAAAAAAAAGACAACAGCAAGTGTTGTGAAGCATGTTGAGAAATTGGTGCATTCATATGTTGCTGGTAGGATTATAAAGACAGGGCAGCCACTTTGGAAAACAGTTGGATGGTGCCTTAAAAAGTTAAAACTTAAGAATTAGCGTTTGTCCCAGCAATGTCACTCCTTGGTGCGTACCCAGGAAATTAAAAACAGAAGTTCATACAAAAATCTTGTTCAGGGATGGTCATAGTAGCATTATTCATAGTAATCAAAATGTGAAACAATCCAAATGTCCATCAACTGATAAACAAGTAAACAAAATGTGGTATAGCCATACAATGGAATGCTAATTGATTGTCAAAAAGACTGAAGAAGTATTGATACATGCTACATCATGGATGAACCTTGAAAACATAATGCTAAGTAAATGAAGCCGGACACAAAGGTCATATACTGTGTGACTGCATTTATATAAAATGCCTGGAATATGCAATTCTAGAGACAGAAATAAATAGTTTTGTGGTTCTTGAGGGCTGGAGGAAGCAGAGAATGAGGAATGCTGGTCCCTGGGTGCAGTTCCTTTCTGGAGTGATGAAATGTCCTGGAATGAGAGAGTGATAAGCCCTGCACATCTCCGTGAATACACTAAAAGCCACTGAATTGTATCCTTTCAAAAGCTGATTTTCATGGCATGTGAATTATACGTAGCTCAACTTAAGAAAAGCTCTCAGGAATATAATTTGTGTTTTAGACAAAGAAATACCCCTCCAAAGTTTAAAAATATAGGGCAAGTAAGCACCTTATTCCATGAGCAGAATAGCAAGACCACTCTCTTTAGAGGGGCTCAGCAAGCGCTGCTGCACCCTTGGTCGGCAGAGCCAGCCATGCAGGGCAGATGATCAGCAAATCAGAATGGAAGCCCTGGGAGGGAAAGGACAAATTCTCCCTCCTCTTCCCCGAAATCCCCGATTAGGAGGTCTTCTGGGGATCCCCCAGAGTGATCATATATGCATAGTAGCAGCTTAGGTAGGGGCCTTCCCAGTGAAAGACTGGCCTCTCAAAGAAATCAAGCATTTATTCCGGATTTACCTAAAATAAATGAATAGCATCAATCAGATACATAAGCTATTAAAAATATAGGTAACACTCATCATTCATGGATTGGGTGGCTTTTTAAACTGTTAAAACTATACTTTGCTTCCTCCACTTTGCTTCTTCTTTTTCAGGGTGGGAAGACGGCTTGTCTTGTGGTCCACAAGCATTGGCATGTATTTGTTCGGCATAGCAACAGCATTCACGTTGGATTATTATAGCTTCATGCTCACACATTTTCTTCTTGCTATTGTGAGTTGTGTTTTTTAACCTCTTTAATTCTGCCACAGTGTTTTCACATTACACCTTAACTCTCTCAGATATGCTTATTTAGAATCTAGTGTGGGAGATCAATTATAAACCTTTGTTCTCTCCCTTGCAGAAGTTTTTCTGTGGAATATTAATGCACTCTGTTTAGAATGGAACTCATTAAAATGAAAAGTTGTTGCTGACTAGACAGAAACTTTTTGTTCAACTCTGTCTGGCACATGATTCATATTCCACAATTATTAAGGCATTATTTTATTTCTGAACAATTAATTATATTGATCTAGTTAGACCTGCATTCATGAAGCTGTTTACATTCTTATTGCACAATATACACAAATGGCTTTCTTAAGGTATATTGTTAAGAAAACCATTTGTGTGTTGTGCGGTATGAACGCAGACAGGAAGTCATTGGCCTTTATGTTATGAGGAACAGGGGAGTCTGATGGAAAGGGCATGAGTTTAAGTTTAGCTTTGCCAGATACTGGCTTCTTAGCTGTGTGACCAAGGGAAAACATGTAATCCTCTTTGAGCCTTAGCTTCTGAACTGTAAGCTGTAGGAAATAATCCTTGCTTCACGGGGTTGTTATCAGGGTTCAGGTAGATTAAAGTAAACATCTGTAGTACAGCACCCAGCATGGAGCAGGTACTCCGTATGTACAATAGGGACTGTCATTGGAAGTGGACCAGCGAGTGAGGACATTGCTTCCACACTTGGTAAGGCTTTCAGCCAGGCTCCAAATGACCAAACAGCAGCATCAGTGGTTCTGTTTGAAGGTCACTGGTCAAGGATAATGGAGTCAAGTGTTTATCTGTGGGAAGGGCTTGTCATCTTGCTGAGCATAGACAAGGGCATGCATCCCCTCTCACCAGGGTGGATGATCCAAGGGTCCAGGAATTAATATCCACAAGAAGTTTCAAAAGAGTATAATTTGAGCATTAAAGAATAAAGAGGCATTTGGGGAAGTCAGTGGTACTCTGAGTAATTTTACAGAAATTAATTTTATGATTTGTGTTGTAAAAGTCGAATGTGAAATAGTTTTACAGTAAAAATTCTAATCCTTTTACCCCCTCCCAAAGATCCATCATTTGATTTATTCTTTTTGAATTCTAAGAACGATCACATATTGCTATTATAATCAAAATTTAAAAATATATAGGCCTATATTCAAAATCAAGTTTTTCCACCCCCTGTTTTTTTTTTTTTTTTATTGTGTTAAGAGACACATAATGTAAAATTTATCATCTTAACCTTTTCAAGTGGACAGTTCAAAATGATTAGGATACTCACATTGTTGTGCAACCATCACCATCATTCATCTCCAGAATACTTTTCATCTTGCAAAACTGAAGCTCTGTACCCATTAAAAACTCCCATCCCCTCTATCCCAACTTACCACTAGCAACTACCATTCTACTTCCTCTTTGCATATGACAACTCTAGGTATCTCATATCAATGCAAGCATACCTTTGTCTTTTTGTGATTGGTTTATTTCCCTCAGCACAATATCTTCAAAGTTTATTCATGCTGTAGCATATGTCAGAACATTCTCCCTCCTTTTTTTTCAAGGCTACCTAATATTCAGGTGTACATATTCACCACATTTGGCTTGTCTATTCATCTGTCTATGGATACTTGGAATGTTTCCACATTTTAGCTACTGTAAACAAAGTTGTTACAAACATTGATATACATCTTAATGGCTATGAGATGATATGATATTGTGATTTTGATTTGTACTTTCCTAATGATTAATGATGTTGAACATCTTTTCATGTGCTTGTTGGCCATTCATATATTTTCTTTGGAGAGATCCAAGTTTTTTATTTGCTTAATTTTCAATTGAATTGTTTAATTGTCAAGTTTTAGAAGTTCTGTATATATGCTGGATAACTTTCTCTTATCGGATGCATGGTTTGCAACTATCTCATTCCATAGGTTGCCTTTTCACTCTGGTGATAATATCCTTTGATACACAGAAGTTTTAAATTATCATAAAGTCCAATGAAAAGTCTTTTTTTTTTTTTTCCTATCAAAATAAAATTTTAGTCAAATCTTTTTTCTTCCCACTAGTTACCACAATGTTTTTGTCCCTGGGTGAAAACTCAGAATTTAAAAAGACTTCCTGCATAGAGATATATTGATATGTATACTTATAAGGAGCTGAGATATAAATTCACAGTATGAAGGAATATTTAAATGAAACAAATGGTAGTATCTAGGCTCTGGCTGGTAGCTCAGTGGATAGGTGCCAGCCTGCGAACCCAAAGGTCTCTCGTTAGATTCCCAGTCAGGGCACATAACTAGGTTGCAAGTCAGGTCTCCAGCCAGCTCCATAGCTCTGTAGCTGGAGGCAGGTAAAAGGCAACCCTACTTGATGTTTCTCACCCTCTCTTCCTCCATCCCTTCCCCTCTTTCTGATAATAATAAATAGAATCTTTTAAAAGAAATGTAGTATCTAACAGTTATTCATACACAACCTCTCAAGTTTTGTTGTTGGAGGTGGAGAAAGTGGAGGAAGATGAATGGACCCATTTAAAGATGAAGGATGGATTGGGTTAAATGGCCTTTTAAAAATGTGATTTGGAAGCAGTGAGGGGAAACTGAAACAACTGTAATACAACAACAATAATAAAATTAATTTTAAAAAGATGATATGGATTCCAGAAAGCAATTCTTTGTCATTTTCTTTCTTGCCTTTATGTAATTTACAGAGAGATCATACCCCTCAGTCATTATAAGAGTGACCTTAAATCCGGACCACCCTCCCCTTTTGTTTTTCAGGTTTCAAGTGGCTATCTTGTGGTGGTGTTTGTCTATGTGACAGAATTGGTCGGAATAAAGGCTCGGACATGGGCATCCATGCACGTGCATTCCTTTTTTGCTATTGGAACAATGGTGGTGGCTCTGACAGCCTACTTAGTCAGGACCTGGTGGCTTTATCAGCTCATCCTCTCCACAGTGACTGTCCCCTTTGTCTTGTGCTGTTGGATGCTCCCAGAGACACCTTTTTGGCTTCTTTCAGAGGGAAGATATGAAGAGGCGCAGGCAGTGGTAGATAAGATGGCCAAATGGAATAGGGCAAGCACCTGCAAACTGTCAGAACTTTTATCACTAGATGTATACAGTCCTGTTGGTAATCAGCCTCTTCAAGTTAAGGAGCACCACCTATCAGATCTGTTTTATGACTGGAATATTGGAACAAGGACAATTATTGTCTGGCTGATTTGGTTCACGGGGTGTTTAGGATTCTATTCCTTCTCCTTGAATTCTGTTAATTTAGGAGGCAATGAATATTTAAACCTCTTTCTCATGGGTAAGTAGTTTAATTATATTTAAGTGTAACAATGACATGAAATTTCTGCCACATTTTTAGTGCCTTTTTTTTTTTCTACCAGGAATGATACTGCCAACTACATGATTATGGCCTTTTGTGTTGTTATACTGTAGCACATGTATATACTTATTTTCTTTAAAAAAAAAAAAAAAAAAAAAGCAAATAGAAGAATTTAGCCCTTCCTTTCTTTTCTGCCTTTTTTCCTTGCTTGTTTCCTTCCATGAAGCCCATCCCATCTCGGAACTCTCCTCCAGGGTTAACTGCTGTCACATTTGACTTGATGCTTTGCAGGTCTTCATGCATTTTTATATATTTGAGCAGATAAATGTTTCGTATTTTAACATGAGTGAGATCATTTACTGCATATTGCTCTTTGTATGTTGTTTTCTTTTTAAAGTGTCATGTCTTAAGCCTTGGCTGTTGGCTCAGTGGATAGACGCCCGCCTGTGAACCCAAAGGTCGCTGGTTCAATTCCCAGCTAGGGCACATGACCAGGTTGCAAGCCAGGGTCTCCAACCAGGTCTATAGCTAGAGGCAGGTGAAAGGCAACCATACATTGATGTTTCTCTCTCTTCTTTCCTCCCTCCCTGCCCTTTTATCTAAAAATAATGAATAAAATCTTAAAAATAAAATAAAATAAAATGTCCTGGAGATCTTCTGGTCTCTTTCTTTAAATGTTTTTACTTTAAAAAGTTTAGCGAGTAAAATAACTCCATGAGACTATAATTGATGTTGCTGCAGTTTTCCCATTTTAGCAGCAGGTTAAAATTGGCTTTGAACGCTGCTCTGGTAGCTTGAGGTGTGACTCCCAGGATAACCCAAATTCACTCCAAACATGAGAGAGATAGTAGGAACCTATCAGCATTTATCTATCTAGTCTTGTGGGCCATCTATGTTTGGTATTATCCTCCAAAAAACCTTGCTTTAAAATTTTTATATGTATAAGTCACCACCTCCTTAATTAAAATGCTCTGGTGACACATCTATTTTTTGTTAGAAATTATGAGAAAAGTTATTTTAAGGAAAAAAGAACTTACTCTCTTTTTGGGCAGACCAACAAAGCTGTAGAAAGAGCCATCTGGAGACTCGATTCCCTTTCTATATGTCAATTTGAGCGATGAAACAGTATGCCAAGGATAGAGAGCAAATGGTAGGGGGATGAAGGGGGGACAGGGTGTGTCCTGGGAAACTTAGGGAAGTTGGAGTTTTTGATTTTTGAGATGTGGTTTCTTAGTGTTGATGGAGGTATAAATTCTCAAGAAACTGGGCAATCTTGTAACTAAAAAGGTTTCCAAGACAAATCTACATGATTTTATATTCTCTACTTATTTTTTGGATTTTTCATGTCCTTACCCTTTCCAGTAGTCCTCTTGCTGGCAAGCACTTACTTCTGTGCTGTGAAACTTTTGAACAACTTTTCATCTCCTGAGATGGTTTGGAGCTCGTAGGCACTGCAGCTCTGACTTTGTGCCACTTGGAGGTGATAAATAACCTTTGGGGTCATGTGCGATGAGGAGCGGGTGGGCTCCAAGTGATTAGAGAGGTTATAAATTCAAAGTGAAGGAAGTAATGGCCCACTGTTTTAATCCCAGAAGGGGTGGGCCTTATTGTTTGCCCCATTTTTATCCTAGATATAAGCAAGCCAAAGATCAGATGTAGGGTTAGTATCTTGAAGCAATAGCTCAGGGAAAATCAGTGCCATCTGCTTTCACTGTGTCTTTAGCTGTTTCACAGTTGCTGCCCAGCTTTGCTAGACTCCAGGACATCGTCTGGTGGCTTTGCCCAGTCCTATGCAGGGGAGAGCTCTGAGTCTCACATGGAGGGAGGCCATGGGGGAGGAAGACTGCCAGGACAGGGGCTTTGGATCACCAAGACCTCACCTCTAGTCCTTGAGATGTCACTCATTTAGCTCAAATTATTTACTCTTCATTATCACGTGAGGATAATATTCCAGACTTACTCCCATGAGGCTCTTAAAAAAAAAAAAAAAAAAAAAATCCTTACCTGAGGACATATGGAGAGAGAAAAAGGGATCATTGTGAGAGAAGAACATCAATTCTTTGCCTTCTCATATCTCATATGCACCCTGACCGGGGATTGCACCCTCAACTTGGGTATGTGCCCTGACTGGGAATCAAACCTACAACCTTCTCATTTTTTAAAAAATATTTTTTATTCATTATTTTTAGAGAGAAGGGCAGGGAGGGAGGAAGAAAGGGAGAGAAACATCAATGTATGGTTGCCTTTCACCTGCCTCCAGCTAAGGACCTGGCTGGAGACCTGGCTTGCAACCTGGTTATGTGCCCTGACTGGGAATCGAACCAGCAATGCTAGGGTTCGTAGGTTGGCACCTAGCCACTGAGCAACCAGCCAGGGCCAAACCTACAACCCTTTAGTGTATGGGACGATGTTCCAACCAACTGAGCCACCCAGCCAGGGCTACCATGAAGCTCCTTTGAAGCCCACTGTCTTACTTGATCTTGAAAAGTGCTTGATGAACTCTTTAAAAAAAAAAGGGAATATAGGAATTCCAATACAGTAGATGTACCTACTGCCCTGGCCTAAAACATGGACTTGACAGCAGCATCGGTGAAAGGGAGGCATTGCCTCTGATGCTGTTTATTTTTCATATTAATGAGAGAGACTGTCTCTCAAATAGGGCTCAGAATGTTTATTATTATTATTATTATTATTACTTACTATTATTGTTATTACTTACTATTATTACTTGGTTTTGTCTGAGCCATTTAAAAATTTTTCTAGCAGCTTTAATTGAATTTAATTTCAGATGTACTACTAAGAATGTTCACTTAGAAAATATGTACACACCTGCTATGACGTGTTCCAGAACCTGTGGGAGACATTTAGACCCACACCTGCCTCTCCAGGTGCTTGTCAGCTGCTGCAGACGAGTGTACACATGCATGTGCCCCTGAGGGAAGTGGCCAGGGGTGTTCCGACAGGAGACAACTGTGCAGGGAGGGCAAAAGAGAGCTTTGAATTCCAAGGCAGATCCGGACCTGCTCCTTCCCCAGAGGAGATTTTTGTATTGACTCTATTTTGCTGAAAGACCTTTCTTGTTCTCTGCTTGATTCTGGCTGATGGATAATAAAGCTTTTTTGTTCTGGCATGAAGATTCAAACTTTGAGTCTTCAAGGGAAGGACTTTCATGCCATTTATGGACTCAGCTCTTTAATTTTTGTTGTGGTTGAGTAAAAAGTCCAAAACAAAGCTCCTGTTCATATTCATATTAGATTAAAAATGTTAACTTTTAGGAATAAAATCTATCAAGCAGGTATCACTAGTTTATGAACGTAGCTGACACTGGATTTTCTACTTTAATATCTAAGTTTGAAGTTGCTAGTACAAAAATTTCTCCCAAGTTGTATTAAGCATGGGAAGAAAAATGAGGACAACTGTAGTTATAGCATAAACAATAAACTATAAGTTAAATTAAAAAAGTGTATATGTAGTCATCAGTATTAAAAGAAATAAACACCTAGAAAAAGATCAGAAATTATCAATATCATCTATTAATTTTACTTACTCATTCAGTAGGCCTGCCCTCCAGGCACCGTTCTGTGTCCCCAGGGAGCTTATGGCTTAGTAGAGGGGAAGATTTCTAGGACAGGTGGTAAGTGCTGGTTGGAGTAAGTTAGTATTAGTGCATTTCACAGGAAACATTCTCCAAGAGTTTAAAAGTGGTGGGGCTTGTGCCTCCTGAGAAACTGATAGTTCTTGAGGCCCCTGGAAGCAGACATACTGCTGATTATTCCTTTTGGGGGATGGACAGCAAGGTGGGGTCCCCCTGTACAGTTGGACACCATGGCTTATAGAGGGCCCTTTTGCTCAATGACAGGTGCAGTAGAAATCCCTGCCTACTTTTTCGTGTGCTTGGGGATGGACTGTATGGGCAGAAGAAGTGTTCTGGTCCTCTCCCTTATCTCAGGGGCAGTTTTCTGTGGTGTGATTATGGTAATCCCCCAGGTGAGTTATTTTATGTTTTATTTTGGAGATGATTAATTATACTATGACAGTTTTGGGAGAATTTTGAGCTATTATAGTAAGTATGAAGATCAATTGAAATATATATAATATATATGTATAATGTATATATATAATATTTAACAATATGTTTTCTTTAAAAATTCTCTTATTTAAGTAGGACATGCTCATTATTGAAAATTGAAGGAAAAAAGAAATATACTTTAAAAATGCCCATTATCCCATTTCCCAGAGGTGGCCAATGATATATTTTGTAAGCACAGTAATGCTGAGTGAGGAAAATAGAGCCCCCCCAGTGCTGGTCACCTCAAACATGTATTCTTTCAACAAAGGTCTATCCAGCATTTATTATGCGCCAGGTGCTGTTCCAGGTGCGGAAGACACGTACTGAATCAAGTCTCCTAAGTACGGCAGAAACAACTCAATAAGGAATAGAGGATAACTGTGTGTGGTGGGGAGCACACCTGTATACTGTTTTATTTTATCTACAGTGATCAAGGATGGCATGCTCTCAGAGAAGGTGACATTTGCTCCAACACCTGAAAGAGAGGGAACCATGGAGATATCCGAAGGATATAACGTCCCCATTCAGGATTGTTCCTAAATAGTCCTGTTTTTATATTGTGCTAGATTAGTCCTTGCCAATCTCTAGTAAACTCCCTGAGGCACTTGTTTTCAAGATGCAGTTTCTTGATGAGGAGCACTGCCTTTAACTAATGAAAGGACGTCCACATTCCCCTCATTTGGCAAACCGCATCCCCTAGGATACCCCTCTACTCCAAAATGTTACCACTGCCTGTATTTTCATTCTCTACTTGAAAAATATGGTCACTATAACAATATTTTAAAGTGCTTGATATAATTTTCTCCAGCAATAGTATTTTGACATGTAGCACAAGGTGCTTTAAGTTTGGTATATTGTTGGACACTACATTTGAGCTAACAATCAGCTTCGGTTCGGAGTGACACTCCACTTAATTATCAGGGTTGGTGAATTGAATGTTTTTCATAACTGAAGTTTTCCAGGGAATTGATGTACAACTGATAGGAAGGTGATAAAATTGCTTAGAACAAGGAGGTCTCTGCCAATTTGAAGGCACTTCATCTATTTTTGTTTGTGTTTTTAAGTAGTTTGCAATGATATTAGTTGAGTTGATGGCAGCTGCCTTTGAGCCGGTAAAGACTTAGGGAAACACCAAAACCGCTGAAGAATGAGATCTTCAGGGGTTAAGTTGCAGCGGTAATGGGGAAGGCAGAGGGGTGGCTGATGGGGGTTTCCAATAGTGTGCTGGCCCCTAACCACAAATTTCTCCCTTCTAATACAAATTCTCCTCAAATGGCAGGGCTAACACAATACAGCTTTTTAAAAGTCACAGTAATTTATTCAGTCTGAATAACTTCAGAATACTGTCTACAGTGGTAATTAAGGTGATAAGGGGCCTCTGGCTGCTTTCATAGAGGCATCTCCATATTTCAGTGAGTTCACATAAGGGGTATTTATTTCTTGCTGGTAGAGAGTCTGATGTGGGTGTACCTGGTTGACAGCAGTGGGAGTGGGGAGGAGAGGGTGTTTGCTCCATGGACTGACTCACCAGGGGCTCAGGTGGACCGAGGTGCAGTCGTCCTCAGCACAGGATCACCTGGGTGTCCGCATCCGGCTGGCAGATATGGGGAAGAGAAGAAACGAGACGGACTGCGGGAAGACTTGGTGAGCCCTGCTGGAACTGCTTTAGGGAAAGCAGAAACTGCGTGGAGGCGCTGAGAGGTTTTGCTGTTGAGGAATACACCCACCAAGGGGGATGGGGCGGGGTGTCTGTATTGATAGTTCAGCGATCTCTTCCGTGTTATTTTCTGGAGATAGTTTATAAGCCATGGCATGACTGTTGCAAAGGGCACAATTTGTTTCTATGGCTCTGATTTATCCTGCTGGCTCAGTTGCAGGTGTGGGTGAGTTATTGGTGGAACCAGCATATTTGGATGTATCTGGTTCTGAAGCAGCCTCCCCAAGAGATAGTCTTTTCTTATTTTGGTAATTTGAAATCTCCAAGGATGTAGTGTAATAAAAACTTTTGCAGACCATGAATAGAGTTTACAAAATGATTTCAAACAGGAAAATAAAACTTCATTGTTCTGAAAAATACTGGAGGATTAGAAAGTTTTAATGAATGAATGAATGAATTTATTTACTTAAAAAGATTTTATATTTTTCTTGAAAATAGTACTTATGATGGTCTATTTTGCTAAAATACTTCTTTCAGGATTATTATATTTGGAGTGTGATGGCAATGATGGCTGGAAAATTTGCCATAGGATCAGCATTTGGCCTCATTTACCTTTATACAGCAGAGCTGTACCCAACCATGATAAGGTAAGAGTTATTTTTCTGTTGTTTTCCTACTATTTTTCATTTACGTTTCATGATATTTGGCTTTATTTTCAGAGACATTATTGGCGCTCTGAGATATGGGGAAGTTACGGGATACTAATCCTGAATTCCAGGCTTTGTCTATACCCCATTAGCAAGGAGAGTATAGAAATAACACTCAGTTACCCTGAAGTCATCTTAAAACTTTACCATAATTGACTGGCACTGACTGTCCATGTGACCCAGGCTAATTTCCTGAGGATGTGCCCCTTGATGTTCTGATGTTGTGTGAGTTTGTTAGGGCTGTCGTAACAAAACACCAAAGCCGGGAGGCTCAAGCAAGGAAACTTGATTTTCTCACTGTTCTGAAGGCTAGAAGGCCAAGATCATGGCGTTTGGCAGGTTTGGTTTCTCCTGGAGTCTCCCTCCTTGGCTTAAGAAAAGATACCCATTCACTTTAAAAGCACAGTCTTTCCTTCCTGCTAGACATTTCATAAGGTTTCTTTAAATACCTTTTAATGAAAAACACGTTGAGATACTGCTTGATTTAAAAAGGTAAATAGAATGTTCCATAGATATCAATCTTTTGTTCTCTCAAATCCCACTTCCTACCCCAAACAAATTCCTATTCTAGAAGATTGATACTATCCTCAATATAGGCTGAATGCGTAAACATGAGGGCCTCATCTGCATACCATGGTTTACCCCTTTATGTCTTGAATCATCTGCATGCTTGTATATTGCACTGTTTTGCAGAATGTGGATCTAAATTGCTAGTGATTTAAAAAAAAAAAATTATTATTTTTAGAGAGGGGGAAGGGAGAGAGGCAGAGCAGGAGAGAGACGTCAATGTGTAGTTGCCTTTCACCTGCCTCTAGCTACGGACCTGGCTGGAGACCTGGCTTGCAACCTGGTTATGTGCCCTGGCTGGGGATTGAACCAGCCACCTTTGGGTTCTCAGGCTGGTGCCTTATCCACTGTGCCACCAGCCAGGGCTAATTCTTGAAAAATTAAAGTAAAATTATTTCCAAGTATGTTAGGCCAAGCTTAAGTTTTCTTATTTATTCTCGGCTGGGGGGTGGACAGGGGTTCCAGAAAGTGGTTCCATCACTCTGTGTCGTCTGCGTTGCTCCTGTCTCCCACTCCTGTTGCCACCTGCCACCACCTGCCTTAACTCTCCGCTTGTTTCCAGGACGCAGGCCTTGGGAAGTGGCAGCATGGTGTCCCGCGCAGGAAGCATCATAGCCCCGCTCTCCATTCACCTCTCCAGCATTTGGATCTTCATGCCCCAGGTGTGCAATCTGTTTATAGAACTTTACTGAGATAGCAGAGAGCAGACCAGCTCAGTTGCCTTGTATACTGTATTTTCTTGGAGGTGAATTTGTAATTCAGAGACAGGCGTTTGTAGAAACCTTATTAACAGCTCAGCAGGTGGTAAGTAGGGTGGGAGCGGCTGTTTCCTTGCAGGCCAATAGCTTCCACCCACCAGTGAGCTGGATGTTACAGCTCCATCTGCCATGGCAGGGCCTCTCCTCACCCATGTCACGAAGCTGGAACCACGCAGGGAGAGCTCCAGTCTCCTGTCTCCCAGGGCCTCTGTCTCTGCCACTGCCCAGCCTCACCTGTGGTCCTCCAGCTGGATGGCCTGGTGGCCGCCACCCCAGCCTCTCACCACTGCCTTCCCACTTGCGCTTGCTGTTCGAGGAGAATTCTGGAGGCTGCCTGTTCCCGGAAGGAGTCTGTGGTGCCTGAAGGAGAGGTTTGGGTATCCGTGGTGTTGAATTTTTTGCGTGACTACAAAGGGTGAAAGTGTTAGTGAGAGAAACCTGGTTCTTCTTTCCAACGCAGTGAAGAATTATAGGTCAGCACATCCATCAGCGTGCAAGCAGGGTTTATTGTGATACATTCTCATGGAAGAGAGTGGGCCTTGCCAAGGCGGGGGGTGGTGGTGAAAGACAGGTTCGGGGCATAGCAGGGTAGGGATGGCTAAAGGGAAGCCCGTGGCTAGAGAGAGCGAGCTCTTTACTCTGAGGATTTATGTAGTTGGTGGGATGGTGGTGAAGAAGTTGTTTATTGATTGACAGGTAAAGTTGGTTCCAGCTTTGGGGCTGGAACACCCAAAGGTGCTAATGGGCTTCTTCCTTTGGGCACTGTGGACCCTTCCCCTTCTTTCAGGCATTGGGATGAATATGGTCTCAAAGGCTCTTTCCCAGGCAGTGGCGACATGATACATAGAATTTTAAGGACTGCCCTCCTCCTGTGTTAGCACGTGTTTGTTGTAATGTTGTAACACCTGCCAATATTATTGGACTAGGCTCAGGACTGCTGAGTTAGTGGGTAAGACACGGCCCCCTCCTTCTCCCTGCCTTGGTTCACTATCCATCCTACATAAGGCTAAAAGGCGTTTCCTGGCAACCAGGATGCTAGCAACAGTAGCACAGTCTCAGAGTCCTTCCTAGGCCAACTCCTGCCTCAAAAAGAGTTGTTTGGTTTGTAGATTTCCTCATGTGGGGGCTGAGAGGTTGGGAAATGCTGTGGACCACCATTGGGCTTGGTTTAGTAAGACCACCTGGTCTGGAGGAGGATGGGAGGGTGGAGGGGTGGGTACAGTAGGGATTGGGGAAGGAGGAGGGTGTGGGGCCAGGGGTGGCCCAAAGAGCTGTTGTGACTTAGAGGAGAGCCCTGGAGCTGCTGGCCCTCTCCCTCTTCCTCCACCACTGCCTTTTGAACTTGAACTTGGCTGTAGCTTTCTCTGGGCTGTTCCTTCCTGGCCTCCTTCAGTGTTCCGCTTTCCTTTTCTAACGGCCCCTTAAATGAGAGCCACCCTGGCAGTCCTTCCTGAGGCCTGTGGATGGCCTCTCCTAAATCCTGACTTATCTTGCCAGCTGCAAACCCATGTTTCCACCAGGCTCATGGATTATCCTCCCTGAGTGTCTTACAACAACTTCACTGTTTCCCAAACTGAACTATTGGTGACCTGAATCACCTCCTCTTCTGTCTCCCACTTTGAATTAGGAGCAGTGGCCTCCAGTATGACGCTTTAACATCAGCTTTTCATGTGCCCCGTTTTTTGCCCTTTGTCTTCCCAATCCAGGACACTAAATCCTTATCTCTGTCAAAATCACCCAAGATAGCTGTTTCTGATTCGATTTCTCATCAGCGGCCACCTCCCATGTCTTCTTCTTGCACTCCACCCCCCACCCCAGAATAGTTTGCTGGGCCATAGCTCTGCTCCCGCTGCCCCCTCCCCTTCAGAATAAAATCCAAACTCTGCCAGATTCAATTCCTTTCCGGATGGAAACCTTGCCCATCTAACCTGGTTGGTTTTGGTTCGGCACACACCACCCCCTCCACCCCATGGCCCCCCACCCATTTTCCTCCTGAGCATCCCCTCTGTAGAGAGGGCTTCTTCCCGTTGCTCTCTGCCCAACATTCATGTATCTTTTTTTTTTTTAAGAGTATGGGAACAGTTTGCATGGGCATGCTGTAGCCTTGAAAGTGATATTGGTGATATGAAAAGCAGGAAAACAGATAAAACTAGATGACTATATCAGGCCCCTTGTGGAGGAAGGAGGCAGCAAGCACTGTTCCATTGTGGGTGGTGAAGAGTGTGAGGTGCTCACTTTGTAATTATTTCTTTTTATTTTATTTATTATTTATTATTTTTATTTTTTAATTTTTTGAAAACATTTATTATTTTTAAAAGATTTTATTATTTTATGAGAGAGGGGAAAGGAGAGAGGCAGAAAGGGAGAGAGACATCAATGCGTGGTTGCCTTTCACCTGCCTCTAGCCACAGACCTGGCTGGAGACCTGGTTTGCAACCTGGTTATGTGCCCTGGCTGGGGATTGAACCAGCCACCTTTGGGTTCACAAGCTGGCGCCTTATCTGCTGTGCTACCAGCCAGGGCTTGTAATTATTCCTTAAACTGCATTTGTTTGATGTCCTTTAAAACCTTAAATCATATTTTATTATATATATTTTATATACAGACAGACAGACTTTTTTTCTTTTTAAGAGGTCAATCCAAGAACTGTTAGGACTCAAACATCTCTGAAGCGTGAACTCCCATCTGGGACAGGGCCTTGAAGGGTTCCGGGACTAGAAGAGGAGCTAAGGCAGTGATTTCTTCCCGGGGCCCCCATGACACAGCCCAGTCCCTCTCACGGGGTCTTCTCAGACTTTGTGGGGACTGGCTGCTCCGCCAGGAAGTTGGAGATGAGGCTGTCCCGTAGCTGGTTTCCGGGTTCACCCTCCCACACTACCTCTGCTGGACAACTGGCAGGAAGCCCAACACTGTAGGAGTTGAGAGGAGTGGCCCCACATAGCCTTTAGGATGCAGAGAAAACCTGTTTCTCCAAGAAGGCCACCCAGATTGCATGACTTTCCCTCTCCCCGGTCTGCGCAGCATTCCCTTTGTGTCCTTTTCCCAGCCCACGGTCATAGGCTGGCTTTATTGTTTGCATGTATGTCTTTATGTGCACCCCCTGCCCCCCTCCCCAGTTAAACTGTTGAACTCTTGCAGGATAGGACATTTTGTGTCTCCACCACTGGGTCCGGCAAAGCATTTCCTCACCTTGTGTGCTACTCATGTTTTAATTTATTTACTATTTTAAGTAGACTGGCTTTTAAAATAATAACAGTGAAATTGTGGGTGTTTTTCAAAAATATGCTAATAGAATCTCAGAAGTAAAAAACCAAGGTGTCCAATACTGCCTCAAGTCACCTTGCACACGTAGTTGGTATCCATCTATCTTTTTGGAATCACTGGCTTGGCATGGATACCTCTCTCATGTTCCAGAACAGGCTCTCAGTCACTTGTGCTAAGTTGGGTGTTGGAAGGCCAGCCTCGATGGGCTGACTTTGAGGTGGAGAAATGATATGGGCTTTCTGATCTGCACAGGGAGGGGTTTTTGGAGAGTCCACCACCCATTTTAGGGCATCGACTTTTATAGAAACATCTCCTTTGTGCTAGCACTTGATATTCCTCATTAAGTAAATAAAATATAAAAATAGGAAAGGGTTTTTTATTTTTATTTTTTAAAGATTTTATTTATTACTTTTAGAGAGAGGGGAAGGGAGAGAGGCAGAGAGGGAGAAAGACATCAATGTATGGTTGCCTTTCACCTGCCTCCAGCCACGGACCTGACTAGAGACCTGGCTTGCAGCCTGGTTATGTGCCCTGGCTGGGAATTGAACCAGCAACCTTTGGGTTCGAAGGCCAGTGCCTTTTCCACTGTGCCACCAGCCAGGAGGAAAAGTTTTTGCAAACAATAAGCGGAAACACAGAAGATAACTAAATCTATCAAATCAAACTGCTATAAATTTACTTAAACCAAATAAGGATTTTTAAAAAATATTTTATTTATTATTTTTCAGAGAGGGGAAGGGAGAGAGGCAGAGAGGGAGAGAGACATCAATGTATGGTTGCTTTCACCTGCCTCCAGCCACACGCCTGGCTGGAGACCTGGCCTGCAACCTGGTTATGTTGCCCTGGCTGGGGAATTGAACCAGTGACCTTTGGGTTTCCAGGCCAGCACCTTATCCATTGTGCCACCAGACAAGGCTAAAGAGTTTTTAAAAGGACATCTGTAAGGGTCAATTGAGGACTAGTTAAAAGGAATTTTTTACTTCTGGTCAAGATGGAGGCCTAGGTAGATATGCTTCACCTCCTTGCGCAACCATAAGAAGGATCCTAGCTAACCTCAAAACAAAACAAACAAAAAAAAAAAACAACCTAGAACTGCCAGAAAATTGAACTGTATAGAAGTCCAACAACCAAGCATTTAAAGAAGTCACATTCATCCAGACGGGTAGGAGGGATGGAGACAGGGAGCTGGGGGGTGTGGTGGGGTGAGGTGGTGGTGGCAGTGGCTGCTGGAATGAGTGGTCCTACATTCATGTGTGGTAGATAAAAATATGGAGGGATGCCTGGGGTACCAGCCTCAGACCGGACCATGAAACTCAGGGTTCTAGAGCCAAGAAAATAAAGCCTCATAACTTATCACTGTAAAAACCAATGGGGTTTAAGGCTGCTGAAGAAACTGGCAGTCCTTAGAAGAGTCAGTTTAAAAGGTTGCATGGTCCTAGAAGGTATGCAGGCCCACTTGCTCTGGGAACCACCACCAGGGCAACAGCTAGAGAGCCACCAGTCACATATAGGAAGCAGGTGAAGTCACTGAAAATGGGGTGAGTGCCAAACAAGCCTCTAGCAGCCAGGCAGTGGCATTGTCCCCTGTTCTACCTCTCCCCCACGTACAGAGCCACAATGTGGTCGAGTGGGTGGCCCTTCCCTGGCACATACCTAAAGCTCCACCCTGTGCAATGTAATAGATGAGCCAAGACAGGGAGTCAAAGCAGCACTACCTAATACACAGAAACAAACACAGGAAGGCTGCCAAACTGAGACAAAGCGATATAGCCCAAATGAAAGAACAGAACAAAACCTCAGGAAAAGAGCTAAATGAAATGGAGATAGCCAGCCTACCAGATGCACAGTTCAAAACACTGGTGCTGAGGATGCTCAGAGAACTCATGGAGTACAGCAGATGCATACGGGAAGAAATGAAGGTTACACTAAGTGAAATAAAGAAAAATCCACAGGGAACCAACACTGAAGAGAAGAAAGCCAGGGTTCAAGTCAACTATTTAGATCATAAGGAAGAAATAAACAGTCAACAAGAGCAGAGTGAAGACACAAGAATTCAAAAAATAAAACAAAACAAACAAACAAACAAACAAAAAACAAAAAACAAAAAACAAACCGAAGAGAGACTCTAGGACATCTCCAGAAATGCCAACATCCAAATCACAGGGATACCAGAAGGAGAAGAGGAAAATGAGAAACTGAAAACTTACTTGAAAAAATAATGAAAGAAAACTGCCCTAATACAAGTCCAGGAAGCACAGAGTCCTAAATAAGTTGCACCCAAAAAGAACCACACCAAGGCATATCATAATTAAAAGACCAAAGGCTAAAGACAAACAACCTTAAAAGCAGCAAAAAGAAAGCAGAGTTACCTGCAAAGGAGTTCCTATAAAGCTATGAACTGATTTCTCAAAAGAAACTTTGTAGACAAGAAGGGACTAGCAAGAAATATTCAAAGTGATGAAAAGCAAGGACCTATACCAAGATTACTCTATCCAGTAAAGATATAATTCAGAATGGAAGGGCAGATCAGCTGCTTCCCAGACAAGGTAAAAATAAAGAAGTTCATCATCACCAAGCCCTTATATGAAATGTTAAAGGGACTTATTTTAAAAAAGAAGATCAATACTATCAACATAAAAATGACAACAAACTCACAAGTATCAACAACTGAATCTAAAAAACAAAAACTAAGCAAACAACTAGAACAGAATCATAGATATGGAGTCATTTGGAGGGTTATCAGCTGGGAGGGGGAAGAGGGAGAATGGGAGAAAAGGTACAGGGATTAAGAAGCAAAATTGATAGGTACAAAATAAGGGGATGATTTTTTTTAGGGCTATTTATTTTTATGGTACAGAGTAGTTGCCTTTATTTTATTTTATTTATTTTTTAAAAAGATTTTATTATTTCCAGAGAGAGAGGAATGGAGAGAGGCAGAGAGGGAGAAGAACATCAATGTGTGATTACCTTTCACCTGCCTCTAGCCATGGACCTGGCTGGAGACCTGGCTTGCAACCTGGTTATGTGCTCTGGCTGGGGAATCGAACCAGTGACTTTTAGGTTCGCAGGCTGGTACCTTATGCACTGTGCTATCAGCCAGGGCTATTTTATTTTTTTATTATTCTATTAGAGTTGTCCCAATTTTCCCCTCTTTGGTCTTCTCCAGCCAGTCCACCACCCATTCCCACAGCCAATCCCCACCCTGTTGTCTATGCTCATGGGTCATTTATTCATGCTCCTTGACTAGACCCTTTCCTGGATGGTAAGAGTAATATAGAAAATGGAGCCTTATATGTATGACCCATGGACATGAACTAAGGGGTTGGGGATTGTCGGAGGGAAGGGGGATACCAGGCAGACGGGGGCAAAGGGAGAAAAATTAGGAAAATTGTAATAGCATAATCAATAAAATATGCTTTACAAAAGGGATTTTTTATTTTATGTAACAAGTTACTTAAATAGTGCTTGGTATGTGTGCCAAGCTCTTTTTTAAAGTGCCTTACAAAAATTAGTCTTCATAGAATACAAATACTGCTTATTGCTATCCCCATTTTATAGATTGGGGACTTATGTACAGAAAGTCATTATCAGTCCAGGGTCACGCACTTTAAGGTGACAGTGCTTGGATTCAAACCCAAATACCATACTTTTTACCCCATTAAACCAACAAACAGTACAAAAGGGATTGCAGGAAAATAAGCTCCTCCTCTACCTTGACCTTGACCCTGACCCTGACCGACCCAGTCCCTCTTTCCCAAGACAACCTCTGTCAGCAGGGTCTTGTGTATATTCGTAGAAATAGTCTGTGAATGTGCTTCCTTTGGAGACAGCAGATGTTGCTTGTTTTTAATGAGTAAAAAATTAGATTATTCAATTTCTCATTAAGCTTATTTATGGATGTCAAACTGCCTGGGAGCCAGCATTTTAATTTTGAGGCTGAAAATGCTAATCTAGAAGATACGTTTATATTTTCTCTTTTGAAAGGACGCACATGGAAATCACTTTTTCTGATGTTTTTATTATCAACCATTTTCTAGTAACCTAAAGAAAAGTGGACACCTAATTCATATCATATCATGTTTTAATTTTTTTTTTCTTTTTTTTAAATTTTATTATTGTTGTATTACATCCATCCCCTTTTTGCTCCCCTCTGTCCCCCCACCCACCCACCCACCCATCATGTTTTAATTTATCAGCGCATTTGGTCTAAGTTTGGTGAGTGTTGACTTTGAGCTAACCTCTCTGTTAGGTGCTAAGGAGCAGATGTGGAAGGAACAGCCTCTGTCAAGTCTTCCTGAAGAAAGGAGGCCTTCCATCTGCAGCTGGAGGGGCCAGTAAGAACCAGCCTGGTGGAGAAGGGGAGAAAGGGATTCTAGGCAGGGGGACCAGAAAGGCAAAGGCTTGGGGAGAAAAGGAACCTGGCCAGTATGGAGCTGGGTGCAAGTATTATTACCAATACCCAGGGTGGGTTGTAGGAGTCAGGAGGTATGTCTGGACAGATGGGCAGTCGTCTCAGGGGAGGTCAGAAAGGAAAACATTTGGACCAAGGGGGCGTGGTTTGAGAGGATAGGATGGAAAAGTTGTACCTGTAGGACCTGGCGACCTGTTGGTGTGGTGAAGAGGGGAGTGGAGGGGTATAGGAGTTCTGGGGGCTGGAGGGAACCCTGGAGCAGGAACAGGGCTGAGGTGGGGAAGGACAGTATGGGCTGAGTGTAAGGTGCCTGCAGCGCAGCCATCAGGGAGGCGTCCAGGAGGCAGGTCCCTGTACAGGGGCAGCCCCCGGTGGGAGGTGCAGATTTGGGATCAGCCCATGCGAAGGTGAGGGATTGAAGAGCAGAGCCCTGGGAGCCGGTAAGGTATGATGAATGAGCCCAGGGCCCAGGGAGGTGGGTGCCCCAGAGGAGGAGAGGAGGTGATTAAGGCAGGAGGGGACAGTGGCTAAGAAAGAGCAGTACAGAGCACCACCTTTGCTTGTTTTAAAAGATAACATTTATTGCCCTGGCTGGTGGCACAGTGGATAAGGCTCCGGCCTGCAAACCCAAAGATCACTGGTTATGTGCCAGGGCACATAACCAGGTTGCAAGCCAGGTCTCCAGCCAGGTCCGTAGCTGGAGGCAGGTGAAAGGCTATCATACATTGATGTCTTTCTGCCTCTCTCCCTTCTCTCTATAAAAATAATAAATAAAATCCTAAAATGTTTTTTTCTAAAAACAAAAAAAAAAAGATAACATTTATTGACTGCTTATTGTGGGCCAGGCACTTTTTTACACACCTTACAGGTAAATCCTTTTCATGGTCTATTGGGGCTGGTGCTGTGTTATTATTTCCATTCTACAGATAAGGAAACTGAGAAGAAAAGTTAAGTAACTTGCCCGAGACCACACAGGTAGCAAGTTATCGGACTGAGTGGGTTTGGAGATTATGAGAGGCTCAAGAACTTTTATTTTTACTTGCCAGTGTCAAGAAAAAGGTCTATTTTATATGTGTGTGAGGGAAGGCTGCTAATGGAGGAAAACCTGAGGAAGGGGAGAGGGAGGGGGGAGAGGGAGGGAGAGGAGAGGCAGTGGGATGTGGAGAGGATGAATGATTCCACCTGGTGGTGGAGGGCAGGAGGGATGGAGAGGAGAGGAGGAGACATTGTGGGATGTTTGTGGGATGGAAGGAACTGGCCAGGGCAGCAAGAGACCAGGTCTTCTGCTTAGAATGAGAGGGGAGAATGAAGGGTTTTGGATTTGTTTATTGCCTATTATTCTTACTACCAAGCTTTAAAAAAAATCCAGTTCTGTCTTGGATTCTCATTTGATTCTGTTTCTTGTTTAGACTTATTCGGTGTTTTTCAGATCCTGACTCAGGGCTCTTCTGCTTCTGGGGTTCCTACATCAGTGACAACCTGCTATCACTTGAGGCACCAGAAAGTGCTTTTAACCTCCTTTGGAATGTCACCTTAAATTCCACTACTGCTTCTGGGCTTGCTCATGTATTTCTAAAAATTAGATTATCCACATTCTGCAAAACAAAATTAAAAGCTGACTTCCCAGGTCACTTCTGTTATTGATGGACCTTCGTCATGTCAGAGTTGCACAGTGTGTTCCATCTTTCTCGTTCTCAGAGGCTATAAAAGCTCAAGTATGTAGATTTATCAGAAAAAAACCATGCCTGCAGTTATTTTTATGGACTCCTCTGAGGCAGTATTTTCTGCTACAGGAATTCAAATTATGTAAGGACAGAACACATTTTTATAAACTGTATAAAGATTTTGTTCTAAAGTCCACCCAACATCGTCATAATGATCAATACAGAATAGATATGTAGACTTTAATTTTTAAGATAATTTGCATTTTAAAGGCAAATACCTGGCACTACTCTAAAACATTGCCTTTTATGTGTCAAAATTTGCAAAGTAAAGAAATACTGATTTTTGAAAATAGGAAATCAGATAGACCCCCAGTCTCCAAAGTGGCAGTTAGTTTTCATTGCTCTTGTTTGGTTTCCCCTTAAATTTTGTAGGTTTTGGTTCATTGCAACATTCATTTGTGCATGCATGTATGCATTCATTCATTCCCCACCATTTATTGAATGCTGATAGCATTCTGATTATTGGGGCAGGGACAGGACTGATTAACACATTGTTGACTGATCATGAAAAAACTCATGTTTTCAAGCCGAAACATGGTTGACAAATAACGAGTTAACTCGTGCTTACATTTGAATTAGCTTTTGCTATAAAATTGCTGGTCAACAATTTGTTATGACAGTCACTGACCATGAAGTCCTAACCCAAGGCTCAGTTGCTGGATTTCTCCACAAGACAGTGGTGTCTGGGGAAATGGGGCAGGGACTTTTTTGTGTGTGTAGCAGCTCATAGGACAGTGCCTGCAAGAGTAATACCGCAGGCAATAACTGGGATTTATTGAGTAGGTGCTCCACTGTGGTTAATAAATCAATTAATGAGTGAGGGAGACCTTGTCCAGCGCGGTCCTCCCAGTCACAGATGAAATGAGTCTACCAGCATGTGATCTGCCTGGGGAGAGAAGAAAGAGCTGGCAAATCTCTTCTAGGGGAGAAGTGCATAGAACTTTTTCTCCCCTGGGTTTTTATTGAGTTTTACATACATAGGAATATACAGAATACACAGATAGCTTGTTCATCAATGTCAAGCAGTGCTAATTACAGAGAACAGGCACTACAGGGTAATAATTCAAGGGGCACAGAGACCCACTTCAGGTCAGGGTCTGCTAGATAAGATGACGCCAAGTGGTACAAAAAATAGGGAGTATGGGTTTAACCTGAACACCTGGTGTGCATTAATCTAAAACTAGTCAAAGCAGAGCAAGCTTCAAAAGATAGGTACTCAGTGGATAGGTGCTGGCCTGTGAACCCAAAGGTTGCTGGTTCAATTCCCAGCCAGGGCATATAACCAGGTTGCAAGTCAGGTCCCCAGCCAGGCCCATAGCTGGAGGCAGGTGAAAAGCAACCATACACTGATGTCTTTCTCCCTCTCTGCCTCTCTCCCTTCCCCTTTGTCTGGAAATAATAAATAAAATCTTAAAAAAAGAAAAAGAAAAAGATGCTATGTATTTCTCAAGGCCTAATTCCCCCAGGGGCCCCTTGGTGCCTGTACAGATCATGCTGGCCACTGGCATTCCTGGTTTTCCAGTCAAGTCTTACAGGCCTGTCCCAGGCCTTGCTTGTGCAGGGTCACAGTCTCCTATACCACACAAAGCAGTCCCCAACAAATGACTTATCAGATTAAGCACAGTCCATGAGTTAAAGAACTTCAGTCCAGCCTAAGTAACCAAAGGTCTCACCACAGAACAAAAACGTCCACTGGTATGTCAAATTCAATTCTATTTCCTCTTGAAAAAGGTTCAGAATTATCACTTTCAGAAAGGTACATTTATTTCTTGATGTGTCACTTACTATTATTATTTTTTAAAATTCCAGTTGCTTGTTGGGATTTTGGCCTTTGTGAGTGGAATGCTAACATTAAAACTTCCAGAAACCCTCGGGAAGCCTCTGGCAACTACATGGGAGGAGGCTATCAAACTGGATGCAAAAAAGGAGAGCAGTTGAAGCGAATTATTTCCCACAACCAATAGTGCTGATGCTGGAAGAAATGGAAGAGATAATTCAGGGGATTCTGGTTTTAGTGAATAAATGTGCTAGTATGCTCTAACACCTGAAATATTGTTTACTTTGATGCCTGTGTGTCATTTATATGTCTTTTAATTTTTTTTGTAAGAAAGTTTTAAAACAATTATTTTGTAAAATAAATAAAAACTAGATGAGAATGCTCATTTTTTAGACTGCTTTCTTATTGCCACAAAATATTTTCCACGTTTGTTCTTTTAGGTTATTGTTTCTCAGCCTTTTCCAGTCATCACCTGAGGAAATACCACACCTCTAGTCAATGCCAGAGTCCCCCTTTGCCCACCAGGGACTATCCATTGGCAAGAGGGTGCATGTGAGAGTGTGTTTCTTTTTTTTCTTTTCCATGATACTGATGGTTATTCATTTATTTACTTTTCAATTGCAGTTGACATAGAGCATTCTTCTATATTAGTTTAAGGTTATGCCATAGTGGTTAGACATTTATATAATTTACGGAGTATTTCCTTCAATTATTCTAATACACACCTGACACCACATATAGCTACTACAGTGTTATTGACTATATTCCCTATGCTGTGCTTTACACCCCTGTGACTATATTGTGGTATCTATTTGCACATCTTAATCCCTTTACCTTTTTCACCCAGCTCCCCAACCTCCCTCCCATGGCAACTCTCAATTTGCTCTCTATGTCCGTGAGTCTGTTCCTGTTGTATTTGATCATATATTTTGTTCTTTAAATTCCACATGTAAATGAGATATTTATCTTTTTATTATTCATTTCACTTAGCATAATACCTACTAGGTACCTCCATGTTATTGCAAGTGGTAAGATTTTATTTTACTTTTTTTCTGGCTGAGTAATATTTCATTGTATGAGGTTGGTCCCAAAAGTATTGAGCCAATGTCAATATAATTAATATCGGTGTGTGGCTGATACTTTCAGGATGGACCTATATGTACATACCACATTATCTTATCCAATTGTCTGTTGATGGGCATTTTGGTTACTTTTGTAGCTTGGCTTTGTAAATAATGCTTCAATGAACATAGGGATGCATATATCTTCTCAAATTAGTCTTTTGGATTTCTTTGGATATACTCGCATACCCAGAAGTGGAATTGCTGGGTCATAAAGTAGTTAATTTCATTTTTAATTATTTAAGGACTCTACACACTGTTCCACAGTGGCTACTCCAGTTTGCAATCCCACCAATAGTACACAAGAATTCCCTTTTCTCTTCATCCTTGCTAGCACTTGCTGTTTGTTGATGTATTGATGATAGCAATTCTGACAGGATTGAGGTGATGATATCTCATTGTGTTTTTAATTTGTATTTCTCAATGATTACTGACATTGAGCATCTTTTCACATGTCTGTTGACAACTTGTACTAGAGAAATACCTATTCAGGTCCTCTGCCCATTTTATAATTGAGTTGTGTGCTTGTTTGGTGTTAATTTCATGAGATCTTTATATATTTTGGATATTAACCCTTTATCCTATGTATCATGGTGAATATCTTCTCTTATTCAGTAGGTTGTCTTTTTGTTTTGTTGATGGTTTTCTTGCTGAGCCAAAACTTTTTAGTTTGATGTAGTCCTGTTTGTTTACATTTTCTTTTGTTTCCCTTGACTGAGTGTGTGTGTGTGTGTGTGTGTGTGTGTGTATAACTAAGAGCAATGTCAGAGAGCTTACTGCCTGTGTTTTCTTGGAGGAGTGTTATGATTTTGAATCTTACATTTAAGTCTTTAATCCATTTAAATTTATTGTTGTATATGGTGTAAGAAGGTAGTCTGGTTTATTTTTTAGCATGTACCTGTTCAATTTTCCCACACCCATTTTTTTTTTTTTAAGATTTTATTATGTTTTATAGAGAGGGAAAGGGAGAGAGGCAGTAAGGGAGAGCAACATCAATGTATGGTTGTCTTTCACCTGCCTCCAGCCATGGACCTGGCTGGAGACTTGGCTTGCAACCTGGTTATGTGCCCTGGCTGGGGAATTGAACCAGTGACCTTTGGGTTCACAGGCCAGTGCCTTATCCCCTGTGCCACCAACCAGGGCCCACACCCATTATTGAATAGACTGTCTTTACCACATTGTATGTTCTTGCCTTCTTTGTTGTATGTTAGTTGACCATACAGGCATGGTTCTCAACCACTGCCAGTTGTTCTACCCCACATGTGGGTGTGGGGCCAGCCCATTTTGCATCTCTGCCTCTCTTGCCAGTCTCAATATAGCTTCTTGTTTATAGCCTTATTATAGAACTTCTGTTCAACTAGTCTTCATATGATTCTCCAGGTTGATTTTCTACTATTTAGTTGTAATTCTGCTGTGGTCACCGGAGGAGGTGAGCACAGCATCTCCCTGTTCTGCCATCTTGACTGGATCCAAAAGTATGTTTCTATTGACAAACCCCCTTGAAAATTTTGCTTCTAATATTCTTTCCCCTCTTATGAGAACCATAGCTCTAAATTCAAGTCCTTTTTTTAGTAATTCCCTGTAAAAAATGTTTATAATTTAACTATGAACACTTATAGCTACATAAAAATAGATATCTTGCTTTCCAGGACTCTGAGTGAGGAAGGCTTGAAAGTGTAGTCAAATATTGCTGTGTATGGCCTGGTGAGAGAGACATCTGCTAGAGGCCAGGAGTGAGTCTTTTAGCCTGACATTTTCATTTCCCCAAATTTACAAAATTCTCTCTGTAGGTCTTCACAGGACAGAGAAGCTGTGGCATTTTTAGAGCAGATCATCCTGGAAATTGACTTTAAGCGTCATGAAGATCTGTTGCCAGTGTAACAGCTTCTTGCCTTTTAAAGAAAATCTACAGGGAGATTTTTACTCTTTTTTTTTTTTTTTTTTTTTTAAATACTAAATTTTGCTTTCTTAACTCTATTTAAAACCCTCTTTTGCAGAAATAGTTTAATATCCTGAACATTTCAGCCACAAAATTATGGCATAATCTTCGCTGTTAGAGGAGTATAGTTCAGATAAATTTTCCATAGATTTTGGGTTTTTCTTTACTATGGTTTCATCAGAATTTTATTATATTTTCTTTGCTCTTGAAATTTAGCTGTTGGATACATCTTATGCCCAGTATATTAGAATTAGTGAAGTGTTTGTGTTATCTGCAGAGGCAAGTAAAAGGACTAAGATGATTATATACAATAGATGCTGCTGTTTAACAATTGCTCTTCAGGGGGGAAAAAAGGGATTTGATCTGAATTATTTAGGCTTTTTATATTAACTCAGTTCCCTGGATGGTTGTTCAGTTGGTCTTTCTACTTATAAAACAAAAAACCAAAAGCCTTTCTCCTTTCGTAAACCAAAAAACAAACAGGAGGACATAAAAAGAGAGGAAGACATTTATCCTTCCTCTCATCTCTTATTTTGTCTCTCTTTCTTTCTTTCTTTCTTTTTTTTTTTCCATTTCCAGCCTGTTTTTTGGTCATTGAAAATTTTCCTTTTAGCTAATATTTGACATTTTTTGACTTTCTTTTTATGCTCTGTTATTACTTTGCTAGGCTGCCATATCAAAATACCACAGACTGGGTGGCTGAAGCATAGTAAATTTATTTTTTCACAGTCTGGAGGCTGGAAGTCCAAGATCAAGAACAGATTTCATTCTGAGGCCTCTTGGCTTATAGGCAGTCACCATCTTGTTCTGTGTTCCTCTGACTTCTCTGTGCTCATGCAGGAGGGAGGAAAGGGAGGATAAAGTGAGTGAGTGCTCTGTCATCTCTTATAAGGGCACTAATCCCATTACGAGGGTCCCCATCACCTCATCGAATCCCACAAATATTCAGTCCATAATACCCATGCATGTATTTCTGCACCAGTAAATGTCCAGCCAGAAAAACATAAAAATTACCAGGACAATCCAAATTTTGTAACTTAGCAAAAGTAAGATAAATTCACTGAACTCAGTTAAGACCACTCATTTCCTTTCATCACATTTCCCCTCTGTCAGGTGACATCCAAGTGGTCAGACATTGTTTTCTTTCAAAATTTTGTGTAAATATATTCTTAAAGAGGGTTTTTAAAACTTAATAAAATCCAGACCCTATGGAAGCTGAATTTGCACCTCCCTCCTCTGAATTGCTGTTAAAAGGTATGTCATTAGGAAAGTTCACATTCAAAATATACTTTGAATGTATTTAATTGAATGCTTGGCTCTGGGGCGGGGGTCACTTATCTGTCCCCCTTCTCTCACCCCTATAGAATGTTTACTGGAAACACTAACCATAAAGTGCTCATTCCATAAAATGGTATACGTGAAAGGGCACTTAAATTCTTGTAAGTGATGAGGAGCTTAACAATCTCATTCAAGATTGTTAAACTGGCTGTGGGAGCCAGAGTCTACGGTAATGTCTTCCCACGGAGTGTCTTGGGGTGATGAGTGCTCATGTTGTATCCTAATTCACCAGAAGTCAGTGACGGCTGTTTGTTTTCTCTCTCAAGTCCACATGGTACCTGTGCTGACTGACAACTACTAGTTCCCTAAGTAAATTCATTTTCCTCATTTATTCCTTGCCTCTTCCTGGGTTCACCCACCCTGATTAGGGACCAAACTTCTGAGATTTTCATGGATGCTTCAAAGAGTAAGGGTTGTTTCATAGGGAAGAGAGTATTCAATTATAGATGCTGCCCTACTTCTGTGACCCCAATGAGGGCTCCCCATGTTTCAGAGACTCGAGTGCCCTGAACTCACTCCTCTTCCCATTCCCTGCATCTTCCTGGAGCCACATGCAGCTGAATCCCTGGCTTTGTGAGCCTTGCATCCTCAACAACCTTCTGAAAAGTTCAAGTTCTATTGGCTTGAGGCACTTGATTGACTGGCAGACTGACACACCAGCAAGGCTAGCATGTCCAGAGCCATTGACAGTCATGCAGAGCAGAGCAGGAGGGGCTGGTGCACATACACACGGAGGCCCCAGTCCACTACACAGGTGATGCTCTGGGCACCTCCAGAGCTCAAGGTAAAAGCTTCTGAAAAATTGCAAGGAGTGTGAAGCTGTGCTTGCCTGCAGTCTCAGGGAGATCACTTCAACCCTTTGGACCTCAGCCACTCGCCTGTGAAATGATACCATAAGGTCCCACTAGCTGGTCCTTGAGGCCCCTTTTAACTCTCACCCTCAGTGATGCCTGAATCTTTTCCTGTCAGTTTTCTGAATGACCCCTCATTTAAGTCATACTGCGGTAGTTCTGTGCAGCAGGAAATAAAAGGCCTCAGTGATATACACCTATAATCTTTTTTCTCAGTTTCATTTCTAGATATTTCCTTCTTGTCTTCTTTTTCCAAGGCAAGCTGAGTTCTGACCTGGGCAGGGAGAAGGAGAAGAAGGGGCCCTCACAGATCTCTCTTCCATGGCTCCCATTCCTTTTCAGATACAGTCCCTGCTCCACATCAGACTTACGGCACTTCCATACTCTGCTCTCACAGAGACCTTCCATGTAGCCACCCACCATTTCCTCAGCGCTCTGTGAGTGAGCTTCCTGCCTCTATTGCTTGGCTCATGCCATCGTCCCTCCCAATCTTTCCTCCTTTCCTCTTCTTTGTCCATCCTGGACTGGCCAATTGGGTCCACCATGCGCCCTTTCCCCTGAGTGCTCACAGCGCCTACAGTTACAGTGCTGCTTATTAGAGAACTGTCTTATTCTGCCCTGTTTCCTTTCTTGAGGGAAAAAAACATCATGTTAGCAATCCGCGAATTTCTCATAGTCCTTGCAACATGCCTTGGTCAGAGTGAATGCTCTGTAAATGTTTGTTGATTGATTTTTTTATAGTAGGCGCTCAATAAAATACATCCACCACTTTACCAATAATTGTACATACCTCAACCCGGCAGATGTTCACAACAGCTTGTAAGAAAACTCTTAATTCACCCTGGCTGGTAGCACAGTGGGTAAGGCGCCAGCCTGCGAACCCAAAGGTCGCAGGTTCAATTCCCCAGCCAGGATACATAACCAGGTTGCAAACCAGGTCTCCAGTCAGATCTGTGGCTGGAGGCAGGTGAAAGGCAACCATACATCGATATCTCTCTCCTTCTCTGCCTCTCTTCCTTCCCCTCTTTCTAGAAATAATGAAATTTTAAAAAAATCTTAAAAAAAAAAAAAAAGAAAACTCTTAATTCATTGCCAATTTTCAAATGGACAAACCGAAATGTTAGGTGACTTGCTCAAGGTAAAACTGATCTTCTGTGACACCTAAGTATGTGCCCTGGCGAAGACTTCAAGCCTTGTAGTCCGACATTCACACTGGGTTTTTCCATTTAAGAGACCTTGGGTCCTTCTTTATTCTCTTGGAGCCTCAATTTACTCATCTTTAGAATGGGGGTAATAAAGTACCTAACTCATAGGGTGATTGTGTTAATGGTGCCGTGCATGTGTCTAGCAAACGGTTAAGGCAATATTATTATCATTGGTTTCTTTTTTTTGGTCTTTAGCATTTTTTAAAAAGATTTTTATTTATTATTTTTAGAGAAAGGGGAAGGAAAGAGGCAAAGAGGGAGAGAAACATCAATGTATGGTTGCCTTTCACCTGCCTCCAGCTACAGAGCTGGCTGGAGACCTGGCTTGCAACCTGGTTATGTGCCCTGACTAGGAATCGAACCAGCAACCTTTGGGTTCTCAGGCCGGCGCCTTAGCCACTGTGCCACCAGCCAGGGCCATAATTATTTTGATACATTAAACTGCTTCTATGTAAACAAACTTGTTTACTGTAAGGTGTCTGCCGCACATTCAGCAAGTATCTGAATATGTGGGCTAAAGGATCATTTGACTTTTATCCTTGAATGTCTCTTAAATATTTTTTCTAAGTGCAATCAGGTCATCATTTAAGTGATCAACAACAATGTTCTGCTTTCCCCCTCCCCCAACACAGCTGACACAGCAGAGCCAGGCACCAAAGGGAGGGAGGTGCAGCTAACTTGGGCAGCCAAACAAGGAAACTAGGGTTTGCTTCTGGCTGGAACTTGCCGGGAGTTGGACAGGTTCACTGTTATTTTCCACGCCTACAAGTCAGCTGGAGAAATCCCAGGCTGGCAGCGGGATGAAGGGTTTGTAAACTGGACAGAGAAGAGCTGCTAAGGGTAGACCCACTTCCAGGGTTTGGCAGAGCCTCAGCTTCCCAATTTACAGGATGAGGTCAGGGGCTCCTTTCTCCAGGGAAATAAGTGACAGAGACGCAGGCGTATGAACCAATGGAGAGTAAGATTGAAGGGAGTGTCTTTAATAACTTCTCCAATGGGAAGCCGCTTTGCCTTTCCCTGTCTCTCAGGGCCCTAGTCCAGCTACTCACTGGGAAAACAAGTGTTGGTGCCAGAGACTTCTGTGAGTTCTGGGCTGCTTTTTTAGAGACAGGTACCCGAATCCTCCTGCTTGCCGCTCGGGGGTCGTTCTGCAGTACTCCGCAAGTTTGGGGGGCGGGGTGTCTTGGTGGGATCAGGTGGCAGTGATTCACAGGCAGCTGGGCCAGGCTGAACCCCCTTGGCTGGTTTGCATTGCTTCTCCCTGGCAGATGGTTGTTCTCATCCTCCAATTACTTTCCTTCTCTGCTTGATTTATGAGAACTATTTGAGGAAGTTGTTGGGCAGGGAGGCCAGTGTGAAAGAAGAAAGGCAGTAAGGGGTTAGGTGGCTGCCTTCTACCCGGGCTCGCGTACCCGCTGCACTGCTCAAGCTTGCCCTCGGCCCTTGCCTTCTCCCGCCTCTGCCCTGGCAGTCTTGCTCCTTCCTAGTCAGTCGGCCCGTGGGGGAGCAATCAGAGTGGGTAGTGGCTGAGGAAATGCATATATTACCTAGGAAATGGTAACCTCCCTGGAGGACTTGAAAGTATTAGAGACCTGCAGAGCTGGAAGAGACCACTGATAGCAGAGGGAATGGCCCCACCTGCCTTTGAGGACAGATGAATCTTATGGCTATCATTTGTATCCCTGGCTTGCAACCTGGTTATGTGCCCTGACTAGGAATCGAACCAGCAACCTTTGGGTTCTCAGGCCGGTGCCTTAGCCACTGTGCCACCAGCCAGGGCCATAATTATTTTGATACATTAAACTGCTTCTATGTAAACAAACTTGTTGAATGTAAGGCATGACCCGATGCCCTAGCTACCACTGATTGGATGGAGAAGGGCAACTGTGACAAAGGCTGGTTTAGCCCAATAAGCTGGCCTGGTGCTAGAACAGTCTGATAGGGATGGCAATGACCAACTGGGCTAATTGCATTTTCTCTCTCTGGAGTTTCAACCTGAGACCTGCGGAGAAAGTCAGAAGCTGATGGTGAAGCAGGGCTCAGTGGCATGGGGGTGGGAGCAGCTGAGCCCTCCTACACTCTCTCGTTCCCACACTGGGTGCTGTGCTCAGGCTGCTGCCCAGCTCAGGCTGTGGCATTTTCATACAGACTCAGTGGGCTGCTCTTATTACCACCCATAGCAGCTAATAAAGAATTCACATGGCCTGGTTTAGAGACAAGGGAGTCAGTCCATGGGTCACTCCAGCTTACAGGGAAGCCTGCTCTCAGAGTGTGGCATTTCAGGCATCGGGTTGGGGTGAGGGTGGAAACGTGGGAGTGGGAAAGCAGTGATGGAGGCAGGGAAGGTGGCTGGGAGAGATGGTCCCAGTTAGAGTGAGGAGCAGGAGAGGAGTTGCTAAGGTTCAGTCATTCAAACCTCCTGTTAATGTTGTTATATTTGCTGCTTGTTCCTAGCTTATTTCACTAACCTTCCGTAGGTCCTGCCCACAGGAAAAGTGGTTTAGGAAAGGGGGCAGAATGAGTAGAAATCTCCCCCAAAATGCAATCCTACTTACCTGCTATGTGTTTTAAATGTAACTCCAGGCCCATTTTGTACATAGGTCTAACATTCCATTGAGACCTTATTGCTCACACTCAGATACTTAATAGAAAGAGAGCTTACAGGGAGCTCTCCTTATCCCTCAGCAAGTGCCAATGTGAAAGGTCTTATTCTGAGAGGCTGTGGACCTCAGGAAAGCACCCTCAGGGCCAAACTTTGTGCTGGATGGAATAATCGCTAAACAAGGCTTAGAGCTTGCACCTCTGCTCACAGGCCCATGGATACAGTCCGGATCGCCGTGGTGGGGGCAGGAGTGATGGGACTCTCCACTGCGCTGTGCATTTCCAAACTTGTCCCACGATGCTCGGTCACTGTCGTGTCAGACAAGTTCTCTCCTGATACCACGAGTGATGTGGCCGCCGGAATACTAATTCCCCACGTATACCCAGGTGAGAGGGATTTTTTGCTTCTTTGTCTGGCATAGTAGATATCAGGTAGAATGCTGTTAGTGGAATTCTGTTGAAAAAGACAACTGGATGTGCATGCAAGTGTAATGTGAACTTTTAACATCTTATTGGTTCATCTGTTAGGAAAAGTTCAGTTATGCTGTACTCGCAACCTTCAAGTCTTTGCAGCTTAAGAAATAAAGGTTTATTTCTTGCTCATGGTGTGTGTGGATTGAACATGAGCAAGGGATCCACAGAGATCTAAGCTGATGGAGCAGCCGCTCTCTTGAATGTCGGCAGCATCTGTGCCCAGAGGGAGAGAGCTCTGGGGGAGGGGGATCTCATCTCATCTCCACAATTAAATTCTTTGATCAGGAGGTGACTTTTGTCACTTGTGGTGACAGCTCATTGGCCAGCACTACTCACATGCTCTCAAGCCTCAGAAGGCGGCCAGCAAGTGCAGTTCTGTAAGGCTCCCAGAAGATAGAGGGCCAGAAGTATTTGGTGAACAGCACTAATGACTACCACAATTGGTAAGTCTTTCCACTGATACTAGTAATGATCATCAAGTCAGGAACTATCTCTATGTAATGGGACTAAGATCCTCACATCTAAGGCAGTATAAAAACTGTCAGTCCATGTGTGTTCAGGTCAAAAGATGCATTGATTTTTAAAAACGTCCATGTATCCTTTCCATTCAGGTTTTCTACATGACACATGAGAAAAGAAATAGCATTAAATAGAAAACAAAACCACTTTGCTGACAATTTTATACTCACTCTTTTCACCTCACTTCCACTCTCCCTTTTCCCTTTCATTTTAATTTTTAGTTCTTTGACAAAGTTATATGTGCACATAGTTTCAACAATGAAATAGTTATAAGATTTATTAAAAAAAGGCAATCTGGTGTGGCTCAGTGGATTGAGTGCCAGCCTGTGAACCAAAGGGTTACCCGTCTGATTCTCAGTCAGGGCACATGCCTGGGCTGTGGGCCAGGTCCTTGGTTGGGGGTGCATGAGAGGCAACCACACACTGATGTTTCTTTCCATCTCTCCTCCCTCCCTTCCTGTCTCTCTAAAAATAAATAAATAAAACCTTCAAAAAATAAAATAAAATAAGAGCAATCTGTATTATGAATATTGCCCTGACTATTTAACCTGGAAACTCAGTTATTCAGTTCAGGGAAAGCAGCCTTTGAATTACACGGTTGACTTTTCCTGCTTGGTATCTCTGTCTCTCTTTCTGGAGTTGCCACTGTGCTGGAGCCTCCTGGGGCAGGGGGTGGGTCCCCCCTCCTATTTCTATCTCTCCCTCTTTTATTTTACTTTCTGGGAGTTTGTTTCAATTTTGTCTTTAGCTGGCTGTTGAATTTTTAACTTCAACTATAGCATTTTTAACTTTACAAAGCTCTTTTTTTTTTTTTTTTTTTTTTATGGTCTGAACTTTCCTTTCTTATAGCATCCTTTTGGTGTTCTGTGGTTTTAATATCTTTTCTGATCTTTCCAAAGATACTGACAACAGCTTCAAAAGTTTCTTTTTCTTGCAAAATTTCTGTTGTCCTCAGTTGTGTCATGTTGTTAGATGTTCTCATTTTTCTGGTTGCAGGTTTTCCTTGGCCAGTGGTCATCTTTATGTGTCTGTTGATAGCTAAGAGTGAGACCCTAAATAGCCAATGGGGACTTTTGAGAACTTGTGTAGGGCTTGCTGCCTTGAGCCTCAATGGAGTGAGATGGTCTAGTTGGGGAACCTCCGATATTATTATGTTTAAGACTCTTTTTCTTGGGCCAGCCATGTTCCTCAGGGAAAAGGCTTCTAGTTTTCTGGCTGGGGAAGGTGAAATCTGGGCTGGCCACATGCTAGAAGGCAGGAGAAGAAGGTTGGGGTCTTAGCATCTGGTTTGCAATATGGTATCCCCGTTGTTACCTAAGCTTGGTGTTTCTCAGTCTAGAGACTCTGTTCCATCCAACAGAGAAAAACCCCATATTTTGCCAGGACAGGGAGGAAGGGCATGGCCTTGGTGTTGCAGGCCTAGGAATTTGGCTTTCTCAGTACCTGTGATGCTGATGGGTTCTGGGTGCTGCCATGCATGGGGCAAGCACAGGCACCTGGTGTACTTGCAAAAAGGCCACAGTGGTGGCCTTTCTTATAACCAGAGTTCTGTCCCCCTTTCCAGAAGTCCCCTTGCTGGTATCAGGCCCAGGTGAGTGGCGGGAAGGTAACCTGGTAGTCATGGAATCATCTTAAAAGGAAGTTCGTTTGAAAGTTCTGGGCTTCTTTCTGGGCTTCTTTCAGACCAGGTGCAGTGATGAATGTCCTCTGTGTTCATGGGTGTCATCACAGTATGGGGACCATACCAGTTTGATAGGGTGTGAGAATTAAATGTGTTAATATATGTAAAGCACTTGGAACAGTGCCTGGGACATAATAAGTGCTATATCCACATTTGCTATTGCTTTATCACTACTCCAGCTGCAGCTTCCTTTTAGCAGTACTTGAACACGAATTAGATTCCCAGGCTTGCTCTGCCCACCATAGAACTAGAATTGTTTGTTCTTTTGGGATGACTTCTGCAGCATATGGACCTCAGCCACTATTTTATTTTTAAGGTTTGGGATGGGAACAGGGGAATGCATTTCAGTACAGCTCCATACCCTGGGGGAGTAGGGAGCACTGGGGGATAGGGAGCACTGGTTAGCAGGACTGTGACAGAGGTGATGCCTGGCGTAGTCACCACAGGCCACTGCTGAAATGCTCCTCCAAGCTGGCCATGAGTCCATGGGGTGGCAGGGTCAGAGGTAATGGCAATCCTGGCTGGGGTGGCAGGGAGCCCTTCCTGGTTTCCTTGTGGCAGGTGGGTGAGCTTCTCCCTGTAGGTGCACATTCTGTTCTCTGTCCTGATTGACCTGGGCCCCACAGATCTCCTCTTGTCATCCACCATGTTGTTGGTCTTGGAGAAAGTGGCCCTGGGTTCCTTCTCCTATTGCGTTAATTGTGTGGCCAGCTAGATGTCTGGCCATGAACTGGCTTCTGTTCCGATGGTTATGGACCCTTTGAGGACCTCTGGCATAGAAGCGGGGCCCGAGTTCACCTGCTAGCTGGCTCACACTTTGCCCCAATTAGTTGGTTTCTCCCTTGTGGGTTAATCATTATACATACAGATGCTGACAGCATATGTCAATAAACAAAACTTTGGTTGCAGATATACCCTCCACAGGGTGGTACTTGATCTAAATGTTCCTCCTTGCTGCTTTTTTTTTTTTTTTTTTTTTTATGGCTGCTGCTTTATTTTTATCCCCAGTTTCTAGGAAGGAGCTTGTAAGAAGCATAGCCACTATTATCATTTTCCGTTCTGTGCCACTTTTCTTTTCTCCATGATTATAGACACACCCATTCACAAGCAGAAGCAGTGGTTTAGAGAGACCTTTGATCACATGTTTGCAATCGCCAATTCTGCAGAAGCTGGAGAGGCTGGTGTTCATCTGGTGTCTGGGTAAGAGAGGAAAGCTGAAGGTATTTTAGAATTTAGAATGATCTGAACAGACTTTAGAGTGCAACATAAATTATTGTTGAGAGTCTGCTGTGAGCAGAGTGCTGACCTAGATGTGGAAGGATTCAGAAAAACATTTTAGGCTTTACTCCAAAGAACCCAAGAAAGATAAATTATAGTATTAGATTTTTAATAATAAACAACCATTACAGTTTCTCATCACAAATACTATTTTGAGTTTCCGTGGGGATTATGTAGTGACTTGCAATTATAGCTACAAAAATATGTCAGGTAAGCAGTGAGGTTGGGCTATGTGAGGATAATGTGGCTGATGGAACACAAACAGGTGGGACAGTGGAATGGGTGCAGAGACCCAAAGTATAGGGACATTTACACATATCATGTCCTTGGAGAATGCTGTGTTTCAAAAATGTAAATTTTGTTGGTCACTAAAGTGACCTTTTGAAGTGCTACTTGGGAAAAAATATTTCCAAACGTTTATCACACTCCCATTTGATTCTTCAAATCTGATTTCAAGAGACACACAATTAAACAGAGTGTAAAAATAAATCCCATGTAGCATTTCTTACACAAGCTATCACTTAAAATATGACAATTCTTTCAATATGGTCTTAAATTGAAACCACTAACCATTCTATCACTTTTAATTTATGAGATAACCTATATGTTGCTTGGGTTATCCTGTATTATAACATGGTCACGCCCTCCAGCCTTCAGAAGAGCAGAGGGATATTGCCCTTTACTAAATTCTTAAATCCACTGCAATTTTTGTGCTATTTCTAAAGCAAAAACAAAACAAAACAAAAAAGTGTCCTCCCTCCTCCTTTGAAATGAGGCTGTGTGCAGCCATTTTCTGCTGGTGGACACACCTGTATCAGGGAGATTTCTGCTTTTTTCCATTTTGTGCCCTCCCTTACCACCACAAACACCAAGGGATGTTGACATCACGGGTTTCCCAGAGTCTTTGTCCAAAGTAGCAACTTTCACTCCTATACCTTCCGAAGATGGATTGACACTGTAACTGTCTCCAAAGTCAGAGGATGAGCCACATAGAAAAATGGTTTTCATTAATATACGGCCACACTTCGTTTTTGTCCAAAACCAATGTGGTCCACTCTAATTCACAACCTTTGGCTCTAAGTAATTAAAAAAAAATCAGCTATGTTCAAAATTCAAATATCCCCCTAGCTGGTGGGGCTCAGTGGATTGGCACTGGCCTACAAATCCAGAGGTCGCTGGTTCAGTTCCTAGCCAGGGCACATAACCAGGTTGTAAGCCAGGTCCCCAGCCAGGTCCTTAGCTGGAAGCAGGTGAAGGCAACCATACATGGATTTCTCTCCCTTTCTTCCTCCCTCCCTGCCCTGCTATCTAAAAATAATGAATAAAATACTTTAAAAAATTCAAATATCATTTCAAGAGTAAGACTTTGCCACCAGTGAGGATATTTAAAAGAATGCACTTTAAGCTATTCTAAAAGAGAGTTATTTCCCTCACATGAATGGTTTGTATTCCACTGGCTCCCAAAAAGGATTTGGATCAGTCAAGTACAGACAAGGGTACAATGTCCTGTGCATCTCTGGCTTAAGTAGCCTTATTCATTTACTCATTTCCTCAAAATAGTTTTTTAGCATTCATCAGTATCTGGTATTTTCCTAAATTTTAGGGATATATAAATGAGCAGTTTAGTACATACTGCTTGGTATAAAGTAGATTATCAATGAATATGTGTGGAGTAAATTTTTAAGAAACACCAACAGTGTCCTGCTCTCATGTGGCTTATGGTCTGTGGGTAGTATTCGACATCTACTGAGTTACAAATGAGATACACATTACCAACAGAAAAGTGCAGGATGCCATGGAAGCATTTATCTGGAGAATAAACTTGCTCTGGGATTTTATGAGATGCCACTAGAACAAAAGTGATGTTTCAGTGCAGACTATTCAGATGTGGGCAGGCTAGCCTGGTGATGTGAAGAAATGAAGGAGGACAGAGATGAGGACCAGGACAGAGGAAGCAGCATGCTGGGTAAAGAGAATAGCAAATGTATAGATCTAAGTCTAGGGAGACCGTGGTGTGTTAGGGGATTAAAGAATTCTAGCTTAATGGAAAGCCTTTGAGGGATGTTAAACAGTGAAGTAATTGATCATATTTACATTTCAAAAAAACCCTCTGTAGTGTAGGGAACAGCTTTGTGGAAAGAGAGGTGATGGTGGGATAGATTAGCTATTGATAGTGTGGATAGGGTGTAGATCAGTTTGGGAAATGCTTAAAAGGAGAGAGAGTCAAGGAGGATTTTTAGGATTCTGGCATTAGCACCTGTGTGGATGGGGTCCCATTTTCTGAGTGGATACTACGGGGGAGAGGGGTTAATGTATGAGACATGGAGGCAGACATCAGCAGGGAGTAGGCTACATGGGCCGGGGCCTGGATTTGGAGCTGGTGAGAGAGAAGTGGGCTGGAGATTTGGCCTCCTAAGTGTTTAGCCTGTAGATGGTGGTGAAGATGGGGAAGAGGGCAAGCTAACCCCAGGAGAGTGTGCAGTGACGCAGCAGGAAGGCCAGCGCAGAGCCCTGCAGCAAGTGTTTGTACCTTCTGCTGGGACTGCTTTGAATTCAATACTTAGTTATGAATTACTTAAATTCTGGTACCCTAGTATCACATCATCAGCATCCATGCATAGAACTCAACTGATTTTCTTGGCCATTTGAGAGCAGCCATGGTTTCCAACATTTATTCCTATTGGTGAAAACAACCCAATACTTGTCAATTCAAACATATACCTAGTGGCTATTGGTAGGACTATTACAGCCTCATTCACCCCAACTAGGACTTAATGATAATAGGGCTCCTCCTGACAATTCTTGGCTTCTCTTTTCAAGAGCTAAATGAATGATGACCTGCAATACAAGTCATAATTTGCACCCTGGCCTCTGGCACCCCCATCATGGTTTGTTGCAATTTAGATATTTTGTTCAGAATTGAGGCCAACCTTTAAACTTTTCATGGTTTGCTTATAATTTATGTAAAGCATTAACGCAAAACAGAAAAACCTTTTCTCAAATACACATAGTCAAAAGTAAATAAGAATATCTGGAAAAAAGAGAAATATTTCAATCTTTCAAAGACACTACTTTTAAAATGTTTTATTTCCCCCAGTCATAAACATTTTAGCTTTAGCTACTGAGTTACCTGAACCCAAGAGAATGGAAGAATAGATCATTTTCTCTTTAAAATTTATTTTATTGTGTTTAATTACAGTTGTCCCAGTTCTCCACTTCCCTTCATTGTATGTATATAAGAAGTATGATTTTTTCAATGCTTTAGAGAATGTCACATGGGATTCACTAGAAATGTGTTAATTCACAAAATTGCAGGAAATTAATTCACCTAATATGTTTGAGCTGGCAGATATTTCGGAACATTCCTACTGAAGAAGTGCCATTCTGGGCGGACGTGGTTCTGGGATTTCGAAAGATGACTGAGGCCGAGCTGAGGAAGTTTCCCCAACATAAGTTTGGTCAGGCTTTTACCACTCTGAAATGCGAAGGTTCTGCCTACCTCCCGTGGTTGGAGAAAAGGTCAGTTTAAATGGCCCTTTGCTGCATCCTTCAGCTGGCATGACCGTACATAACTTCATTGCTAATCGTAAAATATATACTGAAAATTCTCCATGGTCCTTTAGGGCTCTTGCATTGTGCCTTGCTACTCACAAATGGCTAGGGCGTTGTACAACAGCTTGAAGACAGTGTTTGAGTCCCAGGAGTGAGTCACATCATTGTGGTAGTGACATGTCTGTCTTCTACCTCTGGTGTGCACCTTGATGCACAGTTTGGCCCCTGCCCCCACCACACCACATACCAGTAAACCCCACTCATTGAAACAGTATCTTAGTTTCCTCATCTGTAAAATGAAGATGTTTGGAAAATGTGCTTTTAGCTATAAAATTAGATGATTTACTCTAGTTCTTTGAATGAGAAAATCCTATGCTTATCTTAAATTATTTTTGAATATTTTTCTCATTAGTGAAAAAAATATTTATAGCTACATTTTTTTGTTGTTGTTGGTTATACATAAGAGCTCTAAAGCTAAGGGCTTACCTAAATTATGAAATTGCTTCCTCACCAAATTTAGCTCCAAATAGCTTGAACTTGCACTTCGGCTTGGTTTTCAGGCCTTCCTATTTTTGTTAGTTAGGAAACATATCAAGAACATCTTTATTTGAAAAACATTAAATAAATCTCTCTCTAATTCAGGCAATAAATTGCAGACATGTTAGTGGTTGTGAGACGTTGGCTTTTTCAATCTTTAAATCTGCGTATTTGGTGGATGAACAGGAACATTGAATTATTGTATAAAGTTAGAAAAGTGACTTGAGGAAAATGGGCAATAATGATCTGGTGCTAGATACAGAATAATTGATTCAGATAATTCATTAACCCCACAATTCTTTGTTGAACACCTGTATATAGTATACCTGGGACTGTGCTAGAAACTGGCCAAAAAGAAAGATATAATAGAATCAGTTTTCTTAGGGAGTTTATAGTTTATTGGGGTGATGGTGTACATGTATATATGTGTGTTTATATTTATATTAATTGATAATAACAGTAACACATATGGTGAAGGTTAAGTATGGATTTAGGAGAGTTGAACAGTAGCACAGAGGAAGAAACCTAAGTCCATGGATTCATGCCAGCATCATAGTGATATTTTTTTGTAGCTTTATAAATACCCTCCTCACTTTTACCTCTTAGTAACCTATTTAGGTCACTTTACTTTTGTAAGCTCTAGTTTCATAAAACCCACATTTTTGTACTTTGTTCACTGGCCCGTAAACCATGGTTTAGATGTTAATTCTTTACATGAATCACCAGTTAACAAAGGAACATTTTCAACCATCACATGACAGTGCTGCTCATCAGCCAGCATTCAAGTTCTAGCAGCAGTGCTGTCCTTGCTGAGTGGCAGTCTCGTGCAGCGTTGCAGTTTTGTCCTTGTGTTATAAAAAAGAGTGGAAAAAAAAGAGTGGAAGTGCTAATGCTAGTGATACCAAATTGAGGTATCATGTATTTTGTCTAAAATTCAGAGAGGAAAATCATTAAGCATGCCTAAAGTGGCAGAGTTTTACTGTCAATATGTTGCCTACTTTTTAAATTATGATAAAAGCAAAATGGAGGAACATGTACAAAATATTGGGTATGTGTGAAAGGCGAGGTATCATTAGAGAGTTTTATTATAATTTTTGGCATTTTTAGCCCTCTTGGGCTGATGCTTCATTATTACCCCAAAATCTGTTTGGCTTCCTCATCTCGGATTTTTGTCTCCATGTTCTGGAAAGTCTTTAAAAACTTGGCTGGAGCTCTGTGGTCTCTGGCAGATTGGGAAGATGTGGGTGAGGAAACCGCCTCCAGAGGGTTGGTTTCCATCACAGAGACTGTCAAAGGCTGGCCAAGGGCTTCTCTGTGTGAGGCTGGCCAGTGGGTGGGGCAGGATAGTCAGGGACACAGAGATAAGGGAAATGAATGAAATCTTGTCAATCCTTTATTCAGATTCCTAACATTTGCTTTAGCATTGTCTCTTTTCTTTATACTATTTTTTTTTTCAGAACAATTAAAGAGTAAGTAGCAGACATAATATTCCTTTATTCCTAAATATTTTCATGTGCATTTTCTAAGAATAAGGATATTCTCTTACATGATAAAACCTAGGTATTTATATTGATACAATACTATAATCTATGGACCTGACCCGTATTTTGCCAGTTATCCCAATAGTTTTTCTATAGTAACGTGTACATATTTCTGGTTCGTATCTACAGTCACGTATCACACATTGTATTTAATTGTCATATCTCTTTAATCTGTGATCTATCTTTGTCAAGAACAGAACAGTTTTACAGAATGTCCCTCAATTGGGGTTTGCCTGATTTTTCCTCATGACTGTATTGAAGTTAGGAATTTTTGGTGGGACACCATACGGGTAATGTCCAATTCTTGCACCATATCAGGAAATGCATGGTGTCAGTTTGTTGTCTTCTGACGACATTAACTCTGATCATCTGGCCTGCCAGGTATCTCCACTGTGAAGTTGCTACTTCTTTCTTTTTCAGTTACTAAATTCATTCATTTTTGGGCTATACCTTGAGGGGATGTAAATATCTTTTTCTTTGTCTAACTTTAACTTACTAGTTTTCCTGTCTGTTGATTCTTCTTGCCTGAATCATTAATAATGCTTGCCAAGTGGTAATTTTCTCTTTCCACATTTAGTTTGCTTCCTAATGTAAGAAAATAAAACATTCTTTTCTTTTAAAAAAAATATATTTTCTTTATTTTGCTATTACAGTTGTCCCAATTTCCCCTCCTTTGCCACCCTCCACCCAGTATCCCATTTCCTCCAGCAATGCCCCATTTAGTTCATGTCCATGAGCCATGCATATAAGTTCTTTGGCTTCTCTTATTTCCTTTGTTCTTCTTGACATCCCCCTGTCTATTCTATAACCACAAATGTGTACTTTTTTTTCCCTTCCTCGTCCAGACAATTCATTTAATTACTGCCTTCTGTCAGCTTCTTAAATCATATAATACAAAGTTTTCTTTTCATCATTCCAAAATGCCTATGTTAATTCATTTACTTAAAGAATTACTCTTTTAAGTAATATGAATTGCAATATTACCAAACACATGCAAAAATACATTTACACCCATACATATTTTTACACATATTTAAAGTACATACTGGATTTTGAAGAGTTAATTTAAAAAACTTAAAATATGCCAATAGCTTACATAATTATTACATGTTAAACAATAGTATTTTAGATATATTGTAGCAAAATTAAGCAGTTTTTTCTTCTTGAATACTTATTTTACTCTGGAATGCTATTTTTGTGAAATATATCACAGAAATGGTATAATGCAGAACTCATTTTTGTGAAAGTTGTCATAGGGACAGTTTCAAACCCATAGTAAAAAATGAATTTGGTTTTTGAGTCAGATCCTCCCCCCTCCAATAATACAACTCAACTTTATATTAAGCTACTGGAACTACAACTTATTCTTTTTGGAGTTTTCCATCTTAAATAGTAGATTTATTTATTTATTTAGGCTGTGCACAGGTCTTACTTCTTTTAATACCCTCTATTTTCCCTCTACATGTGTTTTACAAGTTGAAGCCTCCAGAAATAATGGCACTTGCAGTGCTCAGCTGGTCCCTAGAGTAGAAATTATTATGTCTACTAAGTTGAGGTAAAAAATAAAAATCCTGTGTTCACTTCGGCAGCACATATACTAAAATTAGAATGATACAGAGAAGATTAGCATGGCCCCTGCACAAGGATGACACACAAATTTGTGAAGCATTCCATATTAAAAAAAAAATCCCTAGGATTTAAGTAATATTGTAGAATAGTATTCTAGCTATTTTTTTTTTATAATAAGACTTTTTTTTTTTTTTTTTTAAGATTTTATTTCATTATTTTTAGAAAGAGGGGAAGGGAGAGAGGCAGAGAGGGAGAGAGACATCAATGTATGGTTGCCTTTCACCTGCCTCCAGCCACAGACCTGACTGGAGACCTGGTTTGCAACCTGGTTATGTGCCCTGGCTGGGGAATCGAACCTGCAACCTTTGGGTTCACAGGCCGGCGCCTTAACCACTGTGCTACCAGCCAGGGCTTCTAGCTATTTTTTGAAATTGTGGTTGACTTCCTATGTAGTCCTAAACTAACCCCTGAACTATTTAAGAGTCTGTTGAAGTAGAGATTACATATGTTCACATTTCAATAATAAAGTTTACTATAGCATTAATTCCTTTTCCCAAGCATCCCCAGTTTGGGGACTTTCATAACTGGAAATGTATATTTCCATGAGTTAGCTGAAAGGAATCTCATCTAATTTACATGCTAATATGAGAATATATATTGTCTATGTACATGAATCATATAGTTTAGTAGTTTGCAACTTCCATCCAAATTGGTCTTCATTCTCAGCATCTTAACTAAACTAAAGATGGACTGATTTCATAACATACCCATGACCAGTTGGTTGATATTTAAAACAAATTGCTCTCAAAATCTATATATTACACACCCACAAATAAACACATGTTTATTTGTAACAGTGGATAAGAAAGATAGCATGTCTTCTATTTTTCCATATTTTCTTAGTTTTTCTTCTTCCTTAACTACATTCAAATTTTCTGAATTATTGCAAGTAACCTGATTTTCCCATATTGTGAAATGATTCCAATCTAAGAAAACTTAACCTGCAGTAATGCAGATACAAGTAAGATACAAAATTGTACCTTATTTAGTAAAATCTATTTATAACAAGATCACTTTAAAGCATTCATAAGTTAAAGTTGGTTCTTATCCATTCAGCTGCCCTGTCTTTTGATTGGTGCATTTAATCCATTTACCTTTGTCCCTGTGTTCCTGTCTGTCTCTCTGTTTCTTCATCTTCTTAAAGCAGACCCTTTAGCATCTCTTGCAATGCTGATTTGGTGGAGATGTATTCTTTTAGACTTCTTTTGTCTGGGAAACTCCTTATTTCACCTTCCATTTTGAATGAGAGCCTTGCTGGGTAGAGTATTCTTGGTTGCAGGCCTTTGTTTTTCATCGCTTGAAATATTTTTTGCCATTCCCTCCTGACTTGTGTTTCTGTTGAGAAATCAGCTGCTAACCTTATTGGAGCCCCCTTGTATGTTATTAGCTGTTTCTCTCTTGCTGCTTTTGGGATTCTCTCCTTGTCTTTGAAATTTGCCATTTCATGATGATGTGTCTTGGAGTGGGCCTGTTTGGGTTCCTCTTCCTTGGGACCCTCTGTGCTTCCTGAGTTTGCATGACATTTTCTCTCCTCAAGTTTGGAAGGTTTTTCTGTCATTACTTTTTCAAACAGGTTTTCTATCCCTTGCTCCTCCTCTTCTCCTTCTGGTATCCCTATGATATGGATGTTACTACGTTTCATGTTGTCCTGCAGCTCTCTTAAAACTTCTTCATTCTTTTTCAGTCCTTTTTCATTTTGTTGCACTGCCTGGGAATTTTTTTCTACATTGACCTCCAGCTTGATGATTTAATCCTCTGCTTTCTCTAGCCTGCTTTTAATTCCTTCTACTGTGTTCAATTCAGAAATGGTATTCTTCATTTCCTCCTGGCTCTTATTGATGGTTTCTAGATCCTTTTTAATGCTGGTGTAGTTCTCAGTAAGTTCCTTGTAGCTTTCCTGGAGTTCTTTGTAGTTCCCCTGGAGTTGTTTGTAGTTTTCCTTGAACTCACTGAGCTCATTGAGTATCTCTATCATCATTATTTTGAATTCCATGTCTGATAGGGTGTTTGCCTCTATTTCATTTTGCACTCTCCTTGGGGATTCCTCGTTTCCATTTGTTGAGGGTTTATTTCTTTGTCTCTCCATTTTAGGTGGCTCTTGTTTGCTTCTGTTTCTTAGATTGGTCTGCTTTGACTTACTGTCTTAGTCCATTTTCTTTTCTTATATTTATTTATTCAAGTATTTATTTATATCAGTATGGACTCATAGATTCCTTTTTTACTCAGTAGATCTAATCTATTACTTATGTTATTTGTTTTGATGTTTAAATTGCTCAAGTTTGGCTAATGGAAGCTCCTTCAGATTGTTCTTGTGTGTTTTTGACATCTCTGAATCTTTTTTAAAAAGCATTTTCTTACTTTTGGGTACAGCAAGATCCCACACATCTCAATTTTGTGAAGAAAAACATTTTCTTTTTATGACTATATCCCTCCATCTTTTCCTTAATAGAAACCTGGAGTGATGTCACAATTTAAATGTATGGATGGAGTGCAGAAATAAGTCCCTTTACTCTTTTTCCCTTTCCTTTCTTTCTCTCTGTCCCCTGAAGTTTCCCTCTGTTGAAATGTTGGGTGTGTAGCTAGAGGACACACCTGACATCAGACAGACCCTTCTCTACTTTGTCCAGGAACAAGAATTAAAACAGAAGCCCATATGAGAATGTGTTAATATTTAAAAGTTCACAATCAAACTAACAAACCATTACATAATATATAATTTATCCTTTTACCTTAACAAATGTGCTTTACAAGCACCAAAGGCCAAGTTTATGTTTAGAATTCTTGGGCCCCTGGGAGTACTGCACCCAAAAATGGCAGCCAGGGGCCTTGGGTGCCTGCCAGAAGGTACCCTAGCCTGTATCCTGAAGCTCCAGTCCTCCCCTTCCCTGAAACTAGCTCTCCCTTGGCTGCCTCTTGGGCTCAGGGGTGCACACAGTGGTACGGTCTGCCTGTCCCTCGGAGGAGATAATGCAGGCCCTGGAAGTGGGGAGGGAATGGGGGACTCAGCTCACTGGCTGCAAATGAAGGGAGAGGTTCAGGCCACATACTCATTTCTTGCACCAGGCTGGAGAAGGGCAAGCCTGGAGCCCTCCAGGGGGCCCAGAGGAATGAAGGTCCAGATCAGAGTAACAAGGGTGGGTTCTGAGTCCTGGGAATAGTAACCAGGGTGTGAGGGTGTGAAGAGTTCCTTCCAGTCTTTCACTGAAGCAACGGCTATCAAATATAGACAGAAGATTTAAATAGAAGTTCTTCCAGGGCAAGAGGACACATTGCTTTCATTTTGTTTTAAGGTTAAGTAGTAGATAAGATCCTTGGAAGATGGAGAGTTTTGATGGGCAGAGAGGGAGCATGAAGGCCCGGGACATCTGGAGATGTGGCAGATTGGGTGTCCTGTGAGAGGCAGGGGTGTCGATGTCACCCCTAGTGTCCCTGTCCCCTCTTCTGAGGAGTTTGCCTGGGATTGCCCTGTGCAGCGAGAAGCTTCTCCCTATGTGGGATAGGGTAGGCTTGTCCCCATACTGGACTGTGAGTGATGGCCAGTCTCCAGCATGGCCATAGTCTCAGCTCTTCTCCCATTTGTGCTGAGAATGAATGTTTTGGCTCTGGGGCCAACCTCAACTATTTTCACACAAAACAAATACAGAGGACCCTCAACAACATGGGTTTGAAAGTGCATAGACCCATTTACACGCAGCCTTTTATCCTGCATATCCCATATCCCCAGGTGTTGCATCTGTGGATCCAGTCAACTGAACCATGGATGCAGAGGGCCAACTCTGCAACGTTCTATGCCATTTTATATAAGGGAATAGAGCATCCACGGATTCTGGCGTCTGTTGGGGGTCCCGGAACCAATTCTCCCTGGGTATTGGAGGACTGTAGTTGAGTTTTGAGGAGCCACAACTGATTTATATGTGGGGGTCAGCAACCCTAACCCTGGCCGTGTTCAAGGCTCAGCTATATTGTTTTCTGGATGGTTTACTCAGACTGCTTCTAAAGTATCACCTCCTAAAACACAGGCCCCTTATTTCCATAATAACCATACTTTCTAGCCTAATCTCTACATGTGGGACAAACGCCTGGGAAAAGCCCTGCTACCCTCTCATTAGTGGAAGCCTGCTGTCAGCTTTTTACTTGATTGAAAACAACCCCAGGTGAGTGATTCTTTGTGTCAGTGGCAGCCACCTCCTAATGACAGCAACCTAGGGGTTGCGTGCCTTGGAGCACACTGCTGTGTGAGTCAGGGAGGGGAGGACTGAGGGGGTGTTCCTATCTGCAGAGTTTTGGAGGGGGTGTCTTTTTTAGTTTGTTTGTTATACACGTTACCAGGATGGTGGGCTCGGACAGGAGATTCTAGCAACCTGCCCACCCTCTGTTGGCAGGGTCCCTGGTCCCTAATTTCCCCTTGCAGCCCGATATGGGGCCAGCTCAGGGAAGTTGCAGAGGCTTCCTCTGTGGGGGTTGGCTGTCCCTGTTCCCGCCAGGCCTGGCATCTGGTCAGAAGGCCAAGGTGAAGAAGGGAGAGAGCCACAAGTCCCCTTTCCTCTTGAGGGAGGCTCTGTGGGGCAGGGACTCCTCCAATTCCAGGGCAAACCTTTCAGGACAAGGATTTAGGCCAGGTGGGGCAGGGCAGCCTTGTGGTGAGGGGGTGGGACTCCTGGGGCTCCCTCTGTGGGCTGCCACTCACTCCTCCACCAGCAGGTGCACAATTCCTGCTTGTCACCTCCTACGCCTCCTGCACAATGTGAACATTCGGCCCGCAGTGTTCAGACTCGAAAACAGGCATTTCACTCAGCAAGCCAGAAAAGAACAACAACAAAAATTTTTTAACCACAAATTAGATCTTTATCATTTTTCAAAGAACAGAAGGGCCTATCTCCCTCTTAAAATACATGTCTCCAATAAAATGCGTAACAAACAACAACCCTGAGGTTTCATCAGCCACACAGATCATGTTTTATGTCTTCAGCCAGTGGAGTCATAGTCTGCAGCTTTTTACGTGCCCCTCCCAGGAAATGAACATTGAGGCAATAGATCAGCCCAGCCAGACCAGGATTGTCCTCCCTTTGATGACCTCTAGAAAGCTGGGTGTCCAGTTTCTGTATCAGGGGCCCTGTAACTTAGATGCGTGGCTGACTTTTCAGGAGGCCCAGGCCTTCTCTGTGGCCCTGATGAGGACTGCACTGACCGCCGCACTGACTGCCTCACTGACCCCGTTGGGCTGCTCTCCCTGAGCTGTCCGTCGTGCTCATCCAGTGAGCCCTCTGTCTCGCGTGTCCTCTGTTGCCTGTTCTCCCTCTTGCCCTGACTCGCAGCAGTGCCTATGAAAGACGCTCCTGTGCTCCTCAGCAGTTGCACTGAAATACGGATTCTATGTCAGGAATGTGACAGGTTGTCCTGGCTTCGTGAATGTCTGCCTTGCAGAGGGCCTGCCCCTGTAGAGCAGGCCTCTGCTTCCCTTCACCCAACACAGGCCGCCTGCTAGAGCACAGCCTTCCTTTCCTGGCCCTGGAGGGGTTTCCTCCCCTCCCCGCATCGGCCCCCAGCCCCTCCCAGGGGAGCCCCGGGCAAAGGATGGCCCCAGACACAGGTCTGATGGGAGCGCTGCTTTTTCTCTCTGGCCACACAAGGATGAAGTGGCCTTTTTCTAATCATGCCAGGAACCTGGCAAATGATAGTGATTGTTTTTCCCGATGATGGCCAAGGGGTTTAGTAAGGGACAGCCGCAGGCTATGTGGGCTGCATGATAGCTTCTGGGGCTTCCTTAGCTTGGGGTTTCCACTGGGGTTCCTGCTGTTACCCTGAGGCGGTGACAGGGGTAAACTTGCTCCCTAAGGGCACATGGCTGCCCCTACTCCACCTAGGAAACCCAAGGGGTCTTGTCACACCCTTTTCCCCAGAAGAGGCCAGAGGCGGCTCAGTGCCTGAGCATCTACAGATCTCTGCAAGCCTGTGGAGTGGCCAGGCAGGGGTGGAGATTCTGAGAAGTGATAAATAGCAGGCATTTGACTTTACTGGCATTTGATTTTTATTTTTTATTTTTTTTTAAGTTTTTTTTAGAGCGGTTTTTTTTTTTTTTTTTTTTTTTAAAGATTTTATTTCATTATTTTCAGAGAGAGGGGAAGGGAGCGAGGCAGAGAGGGAGACATCAATGTATGGTTGCTTTTCACCTGCCTCCAGCCATAGACCTGACTGGAGCCCTGGTTTGCAACCTGGTTATGTGCCCTGGCTGGGGAATCGAACCTTTGACCTTTGGGTTTGCAGGCCGGGGCCTTATCCACTGTGCTACCAGCCAGGGCGGCATTTGATTTTTATATGAGTGAAGAATAGGGTCATCAGATGGAAAAGTGTTTTCAGGTCAAAATTAGACTATATATAAAATGCAACAAATCCCATGTATCTTTAATCCAGATTCCCTAAATCTTAAACTTATTATATTTCTTTATCCTTTTGGCTCCGAATATATATTTTTCTAAACCATTTGAGAGTAAGCTTCAGATATAATACCCTTTCACTCCAAATACTGACTCTGTGTGTCTCAAACTCAACACAATGTCTTATATAAACAAGACCAAGCAATCAGAACAAGGGCATTCAATTAACATGGGTACATTTCTGAAGTCTACAGTACTTATTCAGATTTTTCCAATTGAGCCAGTAACATGCTTTATAGAAGAAGAAAATACAAAGTCATGTGTTGCAAAAATAATAATAAAAATATTTTTAATGAGTATGTATATTCATAGAAACAAGTGACTAGGTTCTGCCCACATTCAAAGGGAGGGGAATTAGGCTTTGACCTTGAAAGGTAAAGTTTCAAAGAACTTCTGGATATATTTTTAGAACACCACCATTGGTCTTCTAAGTACAAATTATTTACATTTCTACATGTGCAAAGTATTCATATATATACTATTAACTCTTGTGAACTATTTTAGGTATAGCTGCATTAAGTGTCAACTATGAAGAAACAGTGCATTGTTTTTTCCTGTGAAGCAATATGCGTAGTACTATTTGCTGACTGAAATTTTTAAATTAATTTCCTCCCCTTCCCCCCATCCCCTTTTTCAGACAAATAGTCTGATTAGTGTTAAAGTGTCATGTATCAGACGTAAAGCAGGGATTGTTTTGTAACTGACCAAGTTTAATAATACATATATAATACATATTATCTCGAAGAGCCAACCCTCCCCTTTGGGTCCTTGACACTGTCCCCTCCCGGCTGTCTTTGTATCTTTCCATATCTTTAGCAATGACTTTTTAGCTCTTCACTGCTTCTCCCTTCTCCAGGTTATCCTCTGATAATGCTGTTTTGTTTTGTTTTGATCCCAGCAAACTTTAAACTATAGATCCTGTCTCAGCAGCCACTGGTCCTGGGCTCCTGCAAAGGTTGGGGGAATGTCCACCTCTGGTTCCAAGGGCTCCAGCCCTGCTTAGGCCTGAGTCTCACTGGTTCTCTTAGAACCAATCTTCGCAGGCTCTGGCCCTCTCCTTCTAATAGACGAAGCTCTAGCAGTCTGGGGAGCCAGCTGGGGGAATGGACACTGCCATCCCTTCCCTCTTCCCCTCCCCCTTCCTTGGCCCAGACACAGATGTTCCAAAAGCAGCCTGGCTTGCAGGGAAGCACCTGCCTTCATACGGCTGGCCACTGTTGTGCCTTCTCTCCCCAAAGTTGCCTTAGATCCTTGGAAGGGAGCTGACTTTATATCTGCACAACTCAGAGACCCATTTGGGTGATATTCCCAGACTAAAGGTACGAGCTGTTAAAATGTCTACTTTTGGCAAGATGGAAATACTTCGAAAATTTAAATGACAAAAAAAAGTCTTTTTCCCAGTTTCTACTCATTAGGTTAAGAAATGATCAGGGTCTAAGTTTCTGTGATTTGTAAATCCCAGGTGCACGCAGATGGATTCTGGGCAGTATCTTGGCTCTGCTGCACCCCTCTTTCTGTCCCTGATGGGCTGACCCCCACTTCCTGCCCTGCCCTCTCACTCCAAGATCCTGCCTTCTTTCTGCAGCCCCCAGCCGCACCCAGTGCTACTGTCAAGCAACCCCATCCCTGTGTACTGGAGCTCACCAGAGACCTGCCTGTCCCCTGCGTTCTCCCCGCATAAGTCCCACACCAGAACCCCCATGTACCCCTTTAGTGCTGCCCAGGATTTCTCTCTCATGCAGCCTGGGCTGTGGCAAGGCATGGCAAGTGGGGTACAGGATCAGTATCTAGTCCCAGGAAAAGGAGGGGGAGAGGGGACTGCCCTTTGCTTCTGTGTGGACAAGTGCTTAGTGGAACTGGCAGGGAGTGGAAGGAAGGGCCCTGAAGACAATCATTCCCCTGTTGATGGATCTGGCTGATGAGGTCCAGCAGAGGGCTGGCTTTTGGGCTTTGTAACAATGGACACTCTTGAGTTTCAGGGTGATGATCAGAGGATACTGGGCTGGGACTATTTAGTGAGCACAGCTCCTTGAGTCCTCCCTCTCCCCATTTTCTCCAGGATACTTGGGGCAACGGTATTCTCACTGTCCTGGGTGAGGTATTGCTCAGTTGCAAGAAGCCCCAAGAACTAAGTCACCAAACTTTTATACTCCAATCATGTCACTCAAAACCTCCAGAATAACTACTTCCCTTGGTCATTAAGGCAGCCATGTAGGTGCCTTAATGTAGCATCCGGCTTCCAGGTCAGTTTCCTCTTACACTCTGTGCTATCTAAATGCGCTGGCTGCGGGGTATACAATAATGACTGAGTAGCACTGTGGTCACATGGCAACTGCCTCAGGGTGACTGGTCCCTGGGCACATTCAGTAAGTTTTCTCCTGGGGTTGGAGGCTTGGGGAGCACCCAGCACAGCAAGCCTGACAGGGCTTTCCAACAACTTGTCAAATGTGGTAATTTAAGGAATGTCCAGGTAAAGGGTGAACTTTCATCAGTAATCCAACCAGCAAGATACCAGTGAAATGGAAAAGGACATTTACAATTATTTAATTTTTACGTAATTATCATAAACAAACAAAACAACAACCCTGTAAGCTCAGCACTCTTGTCCCTAGGCTACGGTTGAAGAAACAATTTCAGTGAGTTTAAGTAATTTGCTCAAAGTTCAAGGCTGGTAAATACCCTTATTTTTCTGAATTAGAAGAATAATTCTGAGTTCTACTTGGAATGACTGGAACACAGAACATCATGTTTAAATATGGTGCTAACATCCCTGTGGTAGACATCAGGGGAAGGACATGCAATCCCTGTTCCAACCATCTAGTTTGGGAGAGCAGACTAATACAAAGGAACATGTGAGAATTAATACTATGAGACAAAAAGTCCAAAGCAGTTAATTTAGATGCTAAATAAACAGCATAAACAAGATATACTTGGGTATTTAAAATACCAGATTAATTTGGTATTTATTTAGTATCTAGAATGCTATAGAAACTGAGGTTCACCTCCCGGTCACTTGTTCTCCCCAGGGTGAAAGAAAATGGGGGCCTGCTGCTCACCCGGCGGATAGAAGACCTGCGGGAGCTTCACTCGTCCTTCGACGTTGTGGTCAACTGTTCAGGCCTTGGCAGCAGGCAGCTTGCAGGGGACTTGAAGATTCTTCCTGTGAGGGGCCAACTACTCAAAGTTCAGGCTCCCTGGGTGAAGAATTTTATCCGAGATGGGAGTGGGCTGACATATGTTTACCCTGGGGCATCCAACGTAACCCTGGGTGGGACTAGGCAAAAGGGAGACTGGAATGTGTGCCCAGATGCAGAAACTAGCAGAGATATTTTTTCCCGGTGCTGTGCTCTGGAACCCTCCCTCCAGGGAGCCTGGGATATACAGGAGAAGGTAGGCTTGAGGCCCTTCAGAGCAGGCATCCGGCTGCAGACAGAGCTCCTGGCCCAGGACGGCTGGAGGCTACCTGTGGTCCACCACTATGGCCACGGGGGCGGGGGCTTCTCTATGCACTGGGGCACTGCTCTGGAGGCCGCCAGACTGCTGAAGGGGTGTGTTCAAGCCCTCAGGACCCCCAGTCCCAAATCAAAGCTGTAAGTGACAAGAAATGCTAGCAAACGACCTAGGAGATGACTGATCAAAATATAACTTCAAAATTACGGAGGAGACAACGTGTATGAGTAGATTTAGGATGAATACTAATCTGGTACTAGACTTACATCAAGTACTAATCACATGGGATGTAAAACTAGCTTTGTTAAAAATAAAGATTTTGATTAAAAAGAGATTACTGCCCTGGCTGGTGGCACATTGGATAAGGTGCCAGCCTTCAAACCCAAAGGTCGCTGGTTTGATTCCCAGCCAGGGCACATAACCAGGTTGCAAGCCAGGTCTCCAGCCAGGTCGTAGCTGGAGGCAGGTGAAAGGCAACCATACATTGATGTCTCTCTCCCTCCCTGCTTCTCTCTCTTTCTCTAAAAATAAATAAAAAATCTTTTTAAAAAAATAGATTACTTTAAGATCTGGTATGCAAGGACCTATGCTTATTGACATGGATGCTGGAAGCTGTTGGGATTTTGACCATTTGGTCTCACAAATCCACAGGAAGAGATAATGTATGGAAACTCCTGAACTCATTGTCAGCTACTCAGCTGCCCATGGTGCTCACAGGTTGTAGCTGAATGTGTATTATAATCCCTGTAAATAAAATGACAGAGTGATCATGTAGTACAAGTTTAATACATTTAAGGGAAGACAAAGCATGATTCCTGTTAGAAGAATTCCCAGTATTCCTGGTAGAAGGCACAGGTGAAGTTACCTATGGACTTGGCCTCAACTCAATAGCTATTCTGGGATCAATCCTCTGAGGGCTGTTCTTGGCATTTACCACGGGTGATTGAGAGCTGGCTTGTTATATGGTTGACTGTGCCTAAGCATTTTTGAAGATTGAGTAGCATGTACAGCCAAAGAGCTAATTTGCTAATTCAGCTGGAACAATCATGCTGAATGAACTATATCCTGAGTTCTCTGCAATTAGTTAAAGAGTATAGTGGAGGAGGGGAATGTGTCTCATGATAAAATGAGTTTGGGAATTGCTGAATTCAATCTATCTAACCGGTGTGTTGGGCCTACTCAGAGCCCTTGATCCGTTCGTGTGGGCTGTGGGTCCTCAGGACGGTTTGGCTTGACTGAATGGTAAAGGGAGTGCTGGTCATGGAGATACAGATGCTCTAGAGAAACAGAGGTAATTTTCATTTTAATTTTGTGGGGAGATGATGTATGTTTAGAGATGAATTCTATTTTAGATATTCCGAAGGACATGTGAGGTTGACAATGGGGAAAAGAGAAAGCCCCAGGACAGCTTTATTTTTTACCGTTTTGTTCGTTGAGCTTTTGCATCTAATTTTGTTTGGAGAGAAAATTTTGCTAGGAGGGGAAAAAATGGTTGGGGCCAAGAAAAACAGAGAAACTTTCAAGTGTGGGTTCTTTTCTATAGATTTCCACCAGGGGGCGGTATTGCATCAAACTGGTAAATTGGAAAATTTAGAAAAGACTAGAAATAAAAAGGGGATAAAAATAGATGTGTTGAGTGAATCTGTGATTCTTTTGCATTTATATGCCCCGAATGCTGATTGTTCTGAATTCTGGATAAAGTAGTTGGTCAATATATGGCTTAGACTAAAAATACACACAGACATCCTAATACACACTCCCATTATATGATATCTGTGAGAAGAGATACGTTATGATAAAATGGCATTTTAAATCAGGGAAATACATTTTTAATGGTAAAAAATAAAAATGAGGAGTGTTACTCAGACTCAGTAGTCTTTCAATCATTTTCGTGGTGATTTAAAGTATTTCAAATTTGTTGCTCCCAGGTTTGGTCCCACTGCATTTTTCACATAGTTTAGGTAAGTTCACACTTCGTGACATTGTCTATTTGCTACTCTCAGACCTTAGGTTCCCTCTGCATTTCATATTTCTAATGCCCACCATTACAAGGCTGAAAGAATGGAGGTTTCTTGAGAACGTGGTCATGGCTGTAGCCCTGTTTCATTTTCGCCCATTGCTCAGTATTTGCTCCCAGTGTCTCTCAAAGGTTTTGGACAGTGGCTGCATGCACATTAGAATTACCTGGGAAGTTTGGGAAAAGATTGATGCCCAGCTGGGCTCTGTTGGGTGGGGCCATAATATCAATGTTTGTTCAAAATTGCCCATGAGATTCTAATCAACATTGAGGACTGAGAATCCCTGCGCACTGTTCCCTGTCCCCATAGGGCTCCACTGCTACCACATCCCCCAGCCTTTCCTTCCTGCCTTGCCCTCCTGGGATGTCTTTAGGCACTTCTGGTCAAGGAGGCCAACAGGAATTAGCTGTCTCCCAAACAGGTCTCTGGAAATGTGGGGAATCCCCTTGCTGGCTGTAGGTGAGCAGCCGGTAGACAGCTATCTGTCTGAAAGATAAGAGACAATACACAAACGGACAATGGCCAGACCATATGTAAAAATAGAACACTGACATGCAAGTTACAGCGACCTGTCTGGTAAACCAAACCCCTATTTATAATAACCAGCCCTGGGAGTCAGTCTGCTCTAGGTCAGATTTGCAAGAAGCCAAGCTGCTTTCTCTAGTAACAACCCAGAAAGCTAAACAGTCATTTCTGAAACCATTGGCTCCAAATGGGAAGAAACTTGCTTAAAAACTGACAGGTCCCCTAATTGTTGTCCTGTTTCTAACGTAGGATCAACTGGAAAAAGCTCAGTATGCTCTCCTAACCAATCACACAGGATGTCGTGCTTCTAGTTAACTGCCTACACTTCCCCAGGATGACAGCCCCCCATTTTCCACTATGAAACTCCCAACTCTTCTGCCTGCCTTGGAGCGACAGTGCCTGGTTTGTTTTGCTTCAGCAAGTTCTGAATCAATAACTTTTCTTATTTGGTTGGTCTTTTTTTTCCCCCCACAAAGATTTCCTGTCTGCCTAAGTTGAGGTCTTTGATGATCTGCAGTAAGGCCTGAGAATGGACTACTTTGATGGTTTTTCTCTTCTCCAGTTTTTTATTACAGGCCATTTTGTTTTGTTTTGTTTTTTCTTTTTTCTGAATATGGAGAACAACTAATTCCTCTCTTAAGTCCCTGTGTTTGACACAGTGGCCAACATTTGTGTCTGAGCTCAGGCCTCCTGCTCTTGCGACCCAGAGCGATGTGGCAGTTGTGAGGGCACCGGTGGTGCAGGCAGTGTTCCTTCAGCAGACAGGGGTTATGAACACACTTTTAGGATGTATTCACTTTGGAAGAAAAGAAGTTGAACAGAAAGACCATAGCCCAGTAGGACATGGTTGGATAACAGATACCCAGCAAAGCTAGCATTTAGAATCAAAGGGCAAATAAAGAGATTCCCAGGCAAGAAAAAAATGAGATTTCATCATCACCAAACCATTACATGAAATGTTAAAGGAACTTTTTTAGAAGAAGAAGATCAAAGGCATGAACAATAGAAGGGCAATAAATACACATCTATGAACGGTTGAATCTGAAAAGCAAATTAAGCAAACAAGAACAGGGACAGAATCATGGGTACAGAAAGCATTTTGATAGTTGCCAGGTGGAAGAAGGTATGGAGGAATGGGTGAAGAGGTGAAGGCATTAAGTACAAATAGGTAGTTGCAGTATAGTCATGGGGATGAATACATTACAGGAAATAGAGAACCAAAGAACTTATATGCATGATCCAGGGACATGAACAATGGTTTGGGGATTGTCTGGGGGAGGAGGCAATGTGGGAAAAACTGGGACAACTGTAAAACAATCAATAAAATATATTGGTATATGAACCAATTTTTCTTAACCCATTAAGAGCTTTGAGAGGAAAGGGGGGAAATGATGGGGGGACCTGTATCCGCTGGGAGCTGCAGTTCTGGGAAACCTGCTCCAGGACCCTCAAAACATGGCAGATATTTGAGATGAATGTAATATTTCTTTTTTTATTATAGCATAGCAATTTTTCTTATATCCTTTCATCTTTTATCTTTTATGTTGTGAATGATGGAGACACACTGGAAACCTGTTTTCTCTGGGTATCATTCACTCAGGAAAAGCCGATTGAGATGTTCAAGTGCTCCTTTTCTTCTTGAAAACTCTCAGCAGTTTGCCACAAGGCCTGGGGGCTTTATTATCCCCAGTGACTTTGTCGCCTATAAATCATGGCCCTAAGCAGCCAAGGAAAATGAGTTAACCAGATCCCTGAAAAAATGTAACCAATTATTCTTCGATTATTAGCAGAACAACTGACTTCCATCTGCTCAGAGCACCTGCCGACCTGGCCTGCAGCCACGTTACCCACAATACCACCGCCCAGAACCTGGTCCCCTTGAATTGTAATTTTATTGTGGTTCATGTTCTATAATAGCAGCCCATGCCAAACCTTTTCATGCATTCTAGTATTTCCTTTCTACACAGACTCAAGTTGTCTAACGATGGGACTCAGAAATTATGGCAGATATGCCGTATGGTTTTCTACTCTGCCCAGGCCCCCTTTCCTGGCAAATCTGCTCAGACTCGGAGACTTATTACTTGCTTAGTGTCTCCTTGCTTATTGGATGATAGGAAACTATCAGTCAGGTTTAGGTTCAGTTTCAAGTAAGGGAAACACCCCAAATAGTTGCTTTAAAAAATGGGCATAGTCCTAGCTGGGTGGCTCAGTTGGTTGTAGTGTCATCCCATACAACAAAAGGTTTGAGGTTTGATCCCCAGTCAGGGCGCATGCCCAGGTTGTGGGTTTGATCCCTAGTTGTGGCGCATCTGGGAGACAACTAATTGATGTTTCTCATATAGATCTTTCTCAAATCAAAAAACATCTCCTGAGCCATTACTGCAAGAAAAGGCCCCGTGGAGCTCGGTGTTCAAGATGTGTGACTTCACCGAGGACCAGACCGCAGAGTTCAAGGAGGCCTTCCAGCTGTTTGACCGAACAGGGGATGGCAAGATCCCGTACAGCCAATGTGGGGACGTGATGAGGGTCCTGGGCCAGAACCCCACCAGCGCCGAGGTGCTCAAAGTCCTGGGGAACCCCAAAAGTGATGAGATGAATGTGAAGGTGTTGGACTTTGAGCACTTCCTGCCCATGCTGCAGACTGTGGCCAAGAATAAGGACCAGGGCACCTATGAGGACTATGTTGAAGGCCGTAGGGTGTTTGACAAGGAAGGAAATGGCACTGTCATGGGTGCTGAAATCCGGCATGTTCTCATCACATTGGGAGAGAAGATGACAGAGGAAGAAATAGAGATGCTGGTGGCAGGGCATGGGGATAGCAATGGTTGTATCAACTATGAAGAGCTTGTCCGTATGGTGCTAAATGGCTGAAGACATTCCCAGTGTGCCCAGAGCCTTGTGCCTTCCCCTGTGTGAGACAGTGTATGTAGCTCTGAAGGCTTCCCAGGTTTTGTCACAGCACTTTTCCCAGCTTATATCTCTTGGATGATGTTTGCCATCAGCATTCACCAAATAAACTTGCTCTCTGTGCACTAAAAAACAAACATCTCCTTAGGTGAGGTTTTTAAAAATGGGCATGTATTTCTCTTTCACATAAAACAGGTAGGCTGTCCAGGACTGGTATTAAGTGTTCATCAGTGACCTGGGCTGTTCCTGCTCATACTCTGCTCTCTCAAGGATGTGTCTCCTGTGCTCATGGCTCCAAGAGGGCAGTGGGAGCTCCAGCCTTTGCATCATCACATTCATGTCCAAGGAAACTTCCCAGAAGACTCATATAGCACATTTGCCTATATCTCACTGCATAGGACTCAGCCTCAGGACTGCCCTGAGATTCAAGGGAAGCTGGGAATATAGTCTTTTGGCTTGTTGACAAGGTAAAGTTCAATGTTTTAGCAGGTTCTGTAGAAGTATTGAACTGTATATTGGGTTCAGTCAGTCAAATTCTTAAGAATCTGCACTAAGGGATACTATTTCCTAGTAATGACAGGCTCTGGAGACATGAAGACTTGGGCCAACAGTCAATGTTGTTCAGGTTTACACAGAGAAAAGTCAGGTGAGAAAGAGGAGGCAGAGAAAAGCAGAGAATTCCAGTCTGACCACCTGTCTAAGCCTCTAATTTATTAGGTTTAAAAATCCATAGTTTTAAAAAGCTTCCCAGGTAATTCTGATATAAAAAATCAGAACCAGTGTGTCTCAATCTTGGATCCACAGTAAAATTATCAAAGTGGGTGGGTGGGGGGAGCTTTTTAAAAATATGGATGTCTTCTATTCCCACCCAAGATTTCCTATTTTTGTTGGTCTGGGGGTGGGTCCAGGTATCTAAGTTTTGTTTTGTTTTGTTGCTTTGCTCTCCAGATGATTCCCATACGCAGTCAGGGTTGAAGACCTCTGGTCCAGGCAGTCAAACAGAATTTTGCTGTAGAAAGTTAACTCATGTTTGAGTGGGTGCAAAGGCAAGCCGTGGGAGACCCGACATACTGAAAGTGCTGTGGTGGGCTGGGTGAGCAGCAGGGGGGCAGGGGCAGTGTGGGAAGGGTCAGCCCTTCCCACAAGGCATCAAGCTCACTAGGTTTTCTGGATAATGTAATTTCCCAACACAAGTTTGATGTATTTATCTTTTATCTTGTTCCTCGCCTAGCAGGAGCCAAATTCCAGGCACGACATGCCTGGAAGCTGCAGAGACCATAAAAGCAGGGAAGAGACCTAGCTGTAAGCAGCTCCCTTACCGTAGGGCAACCTTGTACTCCTGCGCAATGCTAGAATGTGAGATGTGCAGACCTGGATGGGGGGATGGGCATACTGGCTTTGCTCCTAAGAAAATTTTTTTTGTCTGTCTCGCTATTTAGATAACTGCCTGAGAACCCAGGCCATGAATGTGTTCTTTCTGGTATACTCAAACTGAGATTTTATCAGCAGATAGATTTTTGCAGTTTTAAGGATAATCGGCAAACCAAAAAGAGAGCATACTGAATAAGGCTTACTAGTTTTTTTTTTTTTTTTCAAATTTAAGATGGGATAATCTGTTCATTGATGTAACATGGAAAATTTACTCACCGTCATTCAATAAAAATTTTTTTCAAATACCAGGCTTGGTATCTTTAGGTACTAGTCTTTGGATATCGTATGTAGTCAGGCATGTCCTTGCCCACCTGGAACTTATGATTAAGTGCAAAGCAAATTACAGCCCTCAAGCCAAATTTGACCCTTTGGCTCTCTTCGTAAATAAAGTTTTATTAGAACTTTTTGTCTACATGTTATCTCACTGCTCTCAGGCTTCCGTGGTAGAGAGACTATGTGGCCTACAAAGCCTAAAATATTTACCATCAGGCTCTTTACAGAAGCAATTCACAGACACCTTGTCTAGTGAATAGTTGAATGTTTTCCCATCGCAGGGATCCATTTGTTTTTTTTGTTTTTTTTTTTAATCCTCATCTGAAGGTATCTTTATTGATTTTAGAAAGAGAGAAAAGGATGGGCGCGTGCACACACACACACACACACACACACACAGAGAGAGAGAGAGAGATGTGAGAAACATTAATTGATTGCCTCCAGTATGCTGTGGGTTGGGATCAAACCCACAATCTAGGCATGTGCCCTGACTGGGATTGAGCCCATAGCCTTTTGGTGTATGATACTCCAACCAAATAAGCCACCCAACCAGGGCAGGATGTACTTGTTTGTAAGGTGACTTAAAGGAGAGAATCTACTTAAATGTGCTCAAGAAGAAAGAAAATTTATAATAAAACACATCCCAAAGGAATCCAGGGACAGGAAATTGAATAGAAGTATTGCTCTTACAGCATGAGTTTGGGGTTATGGCCAATACAAAGTGGCCATAGCTCCATTCTATTAATTAAAGAACATAGTCTGCATTACTAAGGACACCATTGGTTACACTGAGATCTTGACCAGGGACTAATAATAGTATATTCATGAGCTAGCTCCAGTACAAAACAAAAAACAAAAAAACTGTTGCCTAAGCAACACAAGAGCTTTGTTTGGGCAGTTTTGACTTTGTTTATCCTAACAATGGGTAAATAATGATAAAGGAAATAATGATTTTTTAAAAAGACAAGATGTTAGGGTAAAAGCTAGAAGTCACTAAATGCTGAATTTGTTCCCTGGTATTTAGATTTTCCTTATAGCTATAAAAAGTATCCTTGTTACTGAGATTACTATAGGAAGAATAACTTTTTTTGGGAGGGGGATATGAAACTCTCCAGTTCCCATTTCTTTTCTTTTTAAATATTACTTATTGATTTTAGAGAGAAAGAGGAGGGGGAGGGTAGAAAGAGAAATATTGATATTTTGGTTCTATTTATTTATTTATTCATTGGTTGCTCCTTCTATGAGTCCTGACCAGAGATTGAACCCACAGCTCGGCATATAGCTACTACACTCTAACCAACCAAACTATCCAGCCAGGGCCATCATTGTCTTTCTTTCCTTAATATAATAATTTTTATTTAAAATTAAAAAAAAATTTGCAAACACTTTTTTTAAAAAGTGAGGTTTCTGAGGAATACAGAATTGATTGTCAATTCTCTTTTCCTCCCACAAGGTATCATACTGGGCCCCTACATTGATGACACTATGCTGATCAGACCTGGTGATCAAGAAGTAGCAAGTACTCTAGATTTATTGATACAACATTTACATGCCAGAGGTGGGATAAATCTAACAAAAACTCAGATGACTTCTATCTTAGTGGAATTTCTAGGGGTCCAGTAGTGTGGGGCATATCAAGATATCCCTTCTAGGTCAAGGATGGGTTGTATCTAGCCCCTCTTACAACCAGGAGGTGCAATGTCTAGGGGGCCTCTTTGAATTTTAGGAACAATGTATTCTTGTGTTCCTCTGGCCCATTTACTGAGGGGCCTGGATGATGCTAGTGTTGACTGGGTTGCAGAACAAGTGAAGGTTCTACAACAGGTCCAGGCTGCTGTGCAAGCTGTTCTGACACTTGGGCCGCACAATCCAGCTGACTCACTGGTCCTTGGAGTGGCAGAGGCAGACAGGAATGCTGTGTGGGGCTTTTGGCAGGCCCCTGTCGGTGAGCCACAGCACAGGCCCTTAGGATTTTGGAGCAAAGCCCTGCTATCATCTGCAGATAACTACTTTCCTTCTGAAAAAACAATTCTTGATTTGCTACTGGGCCTTAGTAGAGACTGAAGACTTAACCATGGGCCACCAAATGACCATGGGACCTGAGCTGCTCAGCATGAACTGGGTGTTTTCTGACCCATGAAGCCATGATGTTGAGCATGCACAGCAGCACTCTATCATCAAATGGAAGTGATCAGGTCCAAGCAGGTCTTGGAGGCACAACTAAGTTACATGAAGAATGGCCCAAATGCTTATGGTTCCCATTCCTGATACACTGCCTCCTTGCCCCTCAGCCAGCACCTATGGGCTCATGGTGCATTCCCTATGATTAGTGGAAGAGAAGAATTAGGTCTGCTTTACAGATGATTCTGCATGATATGCAGGCACCAGCTGAAAGTGAACAGGTACAGCACTATAGCCCCTTCCTGGGACATACCTGAAGGACAGTGGTGAAGGGGAAGCCTTCCAGTAGGTAGGACTTTAAGCAATGCACCTGTTTGTTCACTTTGCTTGGATGGAGAAATGGCAAGATACATGACCATATACCAATTCAGGGGCTATGGCCAATGGTTTGGCTGGATGGCCGGGGGAATTGCAAGGAATATGACTGGAAACTGGGGACAAGGAAATTTGGGGAAGAAGTATGTGGATAGAACTCTCTGAATGGGCATGGAATGTGACGATATTTGTGTGCCATGGGAATGCTTACCCAAGATGACCTCAGCAGAGGAGGATTTTAGTAACTGCATTGATAGGATGACTGAGTCTCTAGATACTATCAATTTCTTTCCTCAGCCGCCCCTGTCATTGCCCAATGGGCTCATGAACGGAGTGGCTTTGGTGGCAGGGATGGGGTTATGCATGGGCTGAGTAACATGGAATTCCACTCAACAGGCCCACCTAACTGAGACCACGGCTGAAAGCCCAGCTTGCCAGCAACGGAGACCAACACCAAATCTCTGATATGGTACCACTGCCCAAAGTGATCAGCCAGCCACCTGGTAGCAGGCTGATTACACTGGATCACTTTTATCATGAAAATGTCACTTTTTGTTTTTCTGGAATAGACACTTATTCTGGGTATGGATTTGTCTGCCCTGCACCCAATATTTCTGCCAAAACTACCTTCTGTGGACTCAAAAGTGCTTTATCTACCATCGTAGTATTCCATGCAGCATTGCTTCTTCTGATCAAGGAACTCACTTTACAGCAAAAGACAATGGGCCCGTGTTTATGAAACTCACTGTTTCTACCATGTTGTTCACTATCCTGAAGAAACTGGTACAATAGAATGGTAAAATAGCCTTTTGAAAACTCAGTTATAGTGCTATCTAGGTGCTGACACCTTGCAGAGCTGGGGCATGGTTCTCCAGAAGGTTCTCTGTGCTCTGAGTTAGTATCCAATACATGGTGCTATCTCTCTGAAAGTCAGAGTTCATGGGTCCAAGAAGCAAGGGGTAAAATGGGAGTGACACCACTCACTATTGTACCTAGTGACCTACTAGCAAAATATTGCATCCTATTCCCTCAACTGTATGCTTCGCTGGCCTGGAGGTCTTAGTCCCAGAAGGAGGAATGCTCCCATGAGGAGACATGACATTGATCCCTTTGAAATGGAAGTAAAGGCTACCACCAGCCACTTTGGGCTCCTCCTGCCTCTGAATAAACAGGCAATGAAAGGAATTAGGGGGCTATTGAGGTGATTGATCCCAACTACCAAGGGGAAATTGGACTACTGCTTCACAATGCAAGTAAGGAAGAGTATGTCTGGCAAATAGGAGATGGCTTAGGGTGTCTCTTCGTATTACCAGGCTCTTTGATTAAGACCAATGGAAAACTACCACAACCCAAACTACAAAACTACTATTGGCCCGGATCATTCCAGAGTGGAGGTTTGGGTCACTCCACCGGGTATGAATCATGCCCAGCTGAGGTGCTTGCTGAACACAAAGGAAATACAAAATAATAGGTAGTGGAAGAAGGTAGTTATTAACACCAGTTCTGACCTTGTGGCCAGTTATAGAGATAAGGACTGTATTCTCCTTACTTTGTTATGAATTCATTTGGGGTGTGTGTGTGTGTGTGTATGAGTATCAGATCAGCCTATCCTGAAAGTATCCTGAAAGTATCAGATCAGATCAGACTGGTAAACTGTTTTAACTATATTGACATTGGCTTGATACTTTTGAGACAGGCCTCCTATACTGTGCTTATGCTGCTATTTGCTGCACAGTAATTAATGTTCATGGTTATATTTTTGGATCATTGGAAAAAAGTAAACTGCTTTTAGCACTTATTTATTTATAAAGATTTTATTCACTGTTTTTAGAGAGAGGGGAACGGAGAGAGGCAGAGAGGGAGAGAGACTTCAATGTATGGCTGCCTTTCACCTGTCTTCAGCTACAGACCTATCTGGAGACCTGGCTTGCAACCTGGTTATGTGCCCTGGCTGGGAATTGAGCCAGTGACACTTGGGTTCCCAGGCTGGTGCTCAATCCACTGAACCACACCAGCCAGGCTTTTAGTTTAGTTTTTTTTTTTTTTAACAGACTAGGAAAAATGGAAAACATGAAAAGAATAGTTCATAGAATAGTTACAATAAAGGTATTTTACTTCAAGATTGGTCTTCAGTATTATTGGAACTTCCCTCATTAGGAATTAAAAGGGTAGGTTCTGTGAGTCGCTCAACACGTTTCTCTTTTTACAGTGTGCCTTTCTGCATGCCCTGCAGAGCCTTGAAAAGTAAAAGTGGCATTTCCTAGACTCTCACAGCTAGGGTTCCATATGTGGTTTGGGCTCCCTTGGACTGATGTGTTTGCATGAAGCTTGGAGCTGAGTCAAGTGTGGAAGGAGGCAGGGCCAGAAACATCCACTCCCGCCAGAGTAGATGGGGGCAGACTCCTTGCCATTTCACAGCTGCTGCATTCAAGAGCAGCGGCAGCTGCTTTCCCAATGCTAGCTCAGTCAGCACCTCTCCCTCTACTTTTTCTTGATTTAGGAAGTCACATAACACTCGCAAATAGGTACCTTTCAGCTTACATTTACTGAAATGCGGCATCTGTTGACTGCAGCGGAATGTGACACACCAACCATGCCAGGTGACTGAGCAGCCTGCACCTTGATCTTTACCATTCAGTTCCCAGTACCTGGTACCCTGAAGCCCTGTCATGGGGCTCAGGTTAGCCTGCAGGTAGAATAGGTAGCACCCAAGTTGAGCGACTTCAGGGGATGATACCCTCTGTTCCCCCTGCTTACTGCCTTCAAATTTCACTTGAAATTCCACTCTCAGGATTTCATTTCTTTAATTCAAGGCCTTATAGTTTTCTTCCTCTGAACTGTTTTTCTGTGCACCACACCTCTGTTGGGCCATCTCTGATTATATACAGATTATTTTTTAAAACTGTAATGAAATTCCCCTCTGCTCTGATCACGGGATAAGTTGCAGGAGGGACTATTCATGAAGGGTGAGGAGACAAGGTATATCAGAGTTCATAAAAGAGTCATATGAACTAAAAATATTTAGGAAGGTGTGGCTACTTAAGCAGATGCTAGTGACTTACAACTTAATGTGAATGTGTGGCAGGTTTTAGTTGCAAGCTGATTTTGATAAGGTGGCGTCGGTGACAGGCAGAGTGGTGGATTAAGAGATGGAGATGTTTGGGTCTCTGTTGAAGGCGGAAGACGGTGTGATGTGCAGTGTGGTGGTATTAAGATGAGTTTTGCTGAGGGTGGGCTGTGCCTTACCCATTAGGGCTCAAGTAAAAGAATAGAATATGGTGATATGGATAGACTGTAAACAGTAAGCTGTGCATTTGCCAGTCCTTACATGTGGAAGGAGACAAAAGAAAATGTATTTTGAGGACAGAAAAGGAGGGGGTACTGGGAATATTTTCTCTCCTAGACAAGGCACAGCTGCTGGAATTTCTCTCCTGACTAATCCAGGAAGAGCTGGGAGGGGTGGTGCAGTTCTTTTTCTTTTTGTCACTTATGTATGAAATACTTTGGGGCTTCAAGTAAAAATGATTTTAAAGAGCTATTCACAGGCAATGGAAAGTGACTGCTTGGTCAGCAGAGTCCTGGGCTTTTAATGGGAGAAAGCTGTGAGACGGGATCCTTCTCACCATTCTCAAGTTCCAGTGCATAAGTTTAGCCACAAAGCATTTCTCCAGGCTTTCCTAGGAGAATTAGGAACATTTTCACAACTGTTTAATTTTAGTCTTTCCAACATCCCTGTAAGGTAGGTAAGAAGGAATATTCTTGCACCTTGTTTTTTGTTTCTTTTTACAGGTCATAAAATTTAGTGACAAGTAGTTTCCAAAAATGCCACGGGGGGGTGCCAACGTGTGAAGCCAGTCAGAGCAGCCTGTCTTCTCAGAGCAGAACTGGTATTCCTATTGCCGGAGTGATTTCTGAGCTTTTTTTCTTTCTCTTCTGATCTTATAGCTATTGATGGCCTTCAATGTAGTGATGCGGGCTTAGCACTGACCTATAATGAGTTTAAGAGCATTAATTACGAAGGCTTTTCTAGGGATCTGAAAGTGGACTCTGCCTAAAATGTGCTTGCTTTTGTGTGTGTGTGTGGTGTGTGTGTGTGTGTGTGTGTGTGTGTGTGTGTAGGTGTGTGAGCATGCTAGGTACTTAGGTTTCAGAGTTACAGAAAATTTCTGATACATGAAGCTGCTGAGCCTTAGGAGCTCTTTTGTCCAGAAAGTCAGAAAGCCTTTTTTGGATCATGAACTGCTAATGAAAGGAAGAAAAATATTTTATAGACATTGCTAATCATTATCTTCCTACCCACTATTGTCTGAGGAGAGAAATAATTCTATTGATCTGTTCAGCTAAGTTTTACCCATTTCAGTACCAAAGACTTAATTTCGAACAATGGTGGATAAATAATAGATGAACAGCCAATTTATCCTGAGATGTTGTAGCCTGAAAAAATAATGGAACTTCTCCCCTTTGTTTAACTTGGGGTTTGAAACAGGCTACATAGAAAGAGTTGTGTTTTATTAAAATGTGGTGGTCAACAAGATAAAGACTTTTGTGTTAAAGAGGGCTTCTCTGTTTTAAAGAGATCTGAGTATAACAGATTGTGGATTTAGTTTTGATTTTTGTTTCTTATCCCTGAGACAATAGCTAACTTATTATCATTATTATTTTATTTTAAAGCTTAGGGCTAGGGGACCCTTCATAAAACTGACAGGCAAATGAAGAATTGGACTGGTCTTATCCAGTGCCCGATACTCACCGGGTTCCCCCAAGCTGAAATTGAATGCTGACCATGATTGTGTGTCTTGCAAACGATTTTCATTATTATCTACCAAACTTGGGAGGCCTCTAACCTAATGTACTATACAAGATGAAGACTCCCTTAAAATTTCATTAGTGAAGCTTTTAAAGGTTTCTAGACATTTTAGATGCACCATAGCAGTGCTGTGAGGCTCTTCTTAGTGCCTCTGAGAGGCAGCAGCAAAAGGGAGAGGATAGATTCTGAAACAATGATCCTACACCCATATCTAATTTTGTGTGAAGAAAATGCGTAGATGGGCAATGACCCACTTTATTTCATTAGATCTCTGTACTCAGACCTTATACAATTTTATCCATTCTGAGAGAATGTTCAAGTGTAAAGAAAGACATCTATGTCAGTCTTGAGTGGTGGGGAGGAGAGAAAGACCTGGAAAAGAATCCTCTTTTTGCCTTCAGAATTTTGCATTCAGAAGATGTAGAATCAAGCTTCTTCAATGTCAATATAGCTGATGTTTTGTATTTTACTGTTTGGTACTGTTTTTACTTTGAAGTATGTAAGGCAGAGGGTGGGAGTGACATAATTTGCATTCTTCAGGTCTATAAAGGCCTTAATCAGGCTCAGCTTTGACTCCATCCATACCAGTGTTTTCTTCTAAAAATAAGCAAGCAAGCAAACAAACAACGAATCTTACAATAATTATGTAAATATTCATTACATAAATCCAAACTGCTCAGCTTGCTTTTTTCAAGCCTGCCTCGGATCCTCTCATCTCCAGGATAGGGCATATTGTTCCTTTGAGGTGGGAGGAAGAATGGGAGCAAAGGTGCAGAGGGAGGAGAGTACAGCGGTGTTGGGGTGTGACTGATGGTGAGGCCGGCTGGGACGCAGGGTGCCTGAAGGTTGGCTCTACATACAAGTGCAGTATTGCAGGGTTCTTGACATCCTCAGCTGTGTACACTTTCCTGAGCTCCTCTCCCTGCCAGAAACTGGTTACCGCAGGGGAGCCAAAAATAAATAATTCACCATCCACTCCCCATCCCTGTATCTGCTGTGGGACTCTGGCTGGTAAACAGCCCCTGCAGAAGCAGTTCAGGGCTGTGACATCTGATCAGAGGAAGTTATGTCAATAGTGGGAATTTGTTTCCTGATGTTTACATACAATTTCCCCACATTAAAGGCTGAATTAAAAGCCCACAAAGACATTAAAGTAAGAACCGCAGCTATTAAAAACCTATTCCAGTGATCTCAGACTTTTCTGTTGAAGCCCCTAATGGCAACTATACACCCGCAACATTAGCCAGACACCAAAACTCAGTTCCCATTCTTCTGTTGTCTGGCCTAGAGCCACTTTCCTCCTGGCCACCCTTTGTGACAGGGAGCTATTTCTCCTGCTTCTCTCCTAGCAACGGGGACATTCTTTTAAGATAGCATTCGTCTCCCTGTCTGAGGAACCCTGAGTGACGGAGGAAGGAGGTGAGCGGGGAGAGCTCCTGGCCTTCGCTCCCTCTGGGCAGAATCTGCTCTCTGGAGCTTCTCCTTCTGCACTGTGGACATTCCTGAAGGAGTTGGGGGATGAGCCCTCTGTAGTTGGGGTTGCATCTAACACCGAAGGGGCAAATTCATAGTCAAGGGATCAGGGCTGTACCCCTACTATCTACGGGGCAAGTCACAAGGAACTAGCACAGCATAAAGAGCTTGTTTTAAAGACAACGTGGACAAGTGAGCAGAGCAAACAGGATGAGAGAGGTAGTGGAGGAAAGTGCTGTGGCTACATGGCACCCAAACCATAGAAATTAGGACTATAGGGAAGAAAGGGCATGGTACAGGATATGGCAGATCAGAGGGAGAAGGGAAAGACCTGCTAGTGAAATCGGATCAGTGTGCTTTCCCAGGAATAACGGTGGAAACCTTAGTAGGATAGGCCCTGGCATGCAATGATTCTAAAGGAAAAAGACTGTGGGCTCGGCGGTAACACCGAAGTGGAGACCTGGTTTTTATTTCCCTTCTTATGTTAGTTGGACGAAGACCCACTGAGCCCAAGCCCCAGACAATTCAACCTGAAGGTAAGAGGAATATAAACTAGGGCAAAACTAACACAGATGTTTTTTCCTATGTGAACAATGATAATCACACATTACACATGATAGCACTTACTATGGGCCAGAAGAGACACTAAGAACCACATTAAGTTCTTTAAATACATGAACTCTTTCAATGATCACAAAAGCCCTCTGAGAAAGTTGTTATTACTCTCTCCGTTTTATTTATGAGAAAACTGAGGCAAAGAGAGGTAAGGGGAGACTACATTGCTAGCCAGCAGTTGAAGAGAAGCCAAGCTGAAACTCAGGTCTTCTGCTTCGCCCGAGCTTTTGCTTTTGCTTCCTTAACCTGCCTCCCCAAAGCCATGTCTCCTTAGCTCTCAGGGGTCCTGCAGTGAGTTGAAGGGCATTGTGTTCCAGAGAGCATGTTACAGATTTCAAGGTGTTGCTGTTACAGAACAGCAAGTGGGGCCCTGCTGCCCACCACTGCCTTCTGGGAACAATTCCAGAGGCAAAGGTTTGGTAATGAAGGAAAGGAGTCTTTATTCAAAAGCTACCACAATTTTGGAATAACAGCTTTCCACATGCATTAGTCACTTAAGCCTATCAATTAAGGTTAACTGTAACTCTTCATTTATAGCTTTAATCACAAAAGCCTACCAATTAAGGCTAAAAAATCTTTAATTCCTGAGTTCCCCTATCATTTCCCTGTTAGTTTTCAATGATCCTATTTTTACAGGGTTAGTTTACAAACTAAAACAATGTAAGATATAAAAGCTACACAACTTTGGAATGATGTCAGACTCCTGCCTCAGAGTCTATTCTTTCTAGAACACCCAAAAAACAATCCTGCCACCCTCCACCAGACCAGTCTGATCCTAGGCTGCACCCAGAGCTCTTTCAGAAAGATTTTATTTATTATTTTTAGAGAGAGGGGAAAGGAGAAAGGCAGAGAGGGAGAGAGACATCAATGTATGGTTGCCTTTCACCTGACTCAAGCTACGGACCTGGCTGGAGACCTGGCTAAGTGGCCTGGCTGGGAATTGAACCAGCAACCCTTGGCTTCTACAAGTTGGAACTTATTGCAATAAAAATCTTGGGGATTCAGGCCCTGGCTGGTAGCACAGTGGATAAGGTGCCGGCCTGCGAACCCAAAGGTCGCAGGTTCGATTCCCCAGCCAGGGCACATAACCAGGTTGCAAGCCAGGTCTCCAGTCAGGTCTGTGGCTGGAGGCAGGTCAAAAGCAACCATACATTGATGTCTCTCTCCCTCTCTGCCTCTCTCCCTTCCCCTCCTTCTAAAAATAATGAAATACAATATAAAAAAAAAAAAATCTTGGGGATTCACTTCTGATTTCATCTCTAGAGGTGGGGCTTCTGAACCTACATTTACGTAATTCTCCAGGTGGTTCTCACGCTTAAGTTTGAGAGCCCCTGATTATGATCTGAAAATAATATAGTTCTTGTGCTTTCCCTAGGGCTAGAACAGTGATGTGATGAGAAAGTAAAATGGCTTTTGACCTGAGAAATTTTAATATATTCACAAGCTAAGCTGAAATGACAGCGCCCTGAGATTTTTGCCTTTGGGCATGCTGTGCTTCACTTTATCCTGTCAGTTTCCTGGTGATCTTTTCTGACCTTAAAAGGGTTTTTAAACCCTTGACTTTTGGAAAATTTCACCCAGGAATGCCTTTGACTTCAAAGTGATCTGTAGCTGGGAGATTATTTTTGGCATGTGTCATAATGGTACATGAGCTGAGGGTGGGGGAAGGGAAGTGCTCCGTAGGTGGTCTCGGAATGGGTAGGGTTTTGCTCATTCTTAACCTAAATTGCTTCATTGTCATAAAATTCAGGAATTTCTCAACATGGGAGTTAATGTATATGAATAAACCTATCTAACAATGCCTCAGAGGTGTTTTCAGATTCCAGGAAAAAGAGAGAGAGGGAGGGAGGGAGAGGGAGAGAGAAAGAGAGAGAGAGACAAAGAGATACGCATCTCCTATGAACTTCCTGCGCAGGCCTAGAGTTCACCTAAGAGCTACCAGCTGCCATAGCAGCTCCTTGACACCCACCTCTTTTACCTCACTTCTTTTTCCCAATGGCTTATGAGAAGCATTCCGTGATTCTTCACCAGTTCCTTGAGAAAAACCTGTGAGCCATCGCAGGTTTTGAGTATGATTCTTTGGTAGGACGGGTGAGCAACAGGATCTGCTGCAACGAACTGCTACCTGGCGTCCGATCTCAGCAAGGTTGGATGAGGTATCTGCTGCTCATCAACAATTCCAGAGATGTGACAGAGGCCCATTCAGGCATTGCAGAGGACCAGAGGTGAGTTAGACCCCATCCTCATGCTTGAGGAACAGTCTGCATAGAGGAAAAATAAAGCAAGTTCTCAAATACTAGTCACCAGATGAAGAATTCAGTGTTTGGGATTCAAAAGTGGCAGGAAAGGCTTGTCAAGCTCTCTTTCCCAAGTAGGAGAGGGCATTAGGCCATTCCCCAGGCATTTTCCACAAGACTAGCCCAGAGGCCGCTTTATTAGGTTGCGGACTAGGCAGTGGTATGATTTTAGGCAGGGCTCCCAGCCACAAATAGCGGTTTCGGTATCTGTCATTCTAATATAACTTTGTTCTGGGTCTTGAAAGCTTTCATCTTGGTGAGTTCTTCCTTCAACATGGCTACACCTGGGGAGGCCTTAAATGATGTTGAGCTAGTATCCCGACATTCAGCTCCATCCTCAGAGTGAGGAGGAAACTGATTGACAGTTGCATGAACACAAATCCCATCTGGGATGTGGTTTGGGGTAGGCATTTGAGGAGAGTTCAAGTGCAGTGATAGAAGGAGTAGGAGGGAACTAAAAATAAACTGCTCATTTATCTGTCTGTCAGAGGCTGGCTCAAGCTATCCTTTGAGGTTTCCCACTGATAACAAAGGAATATTTGATGGGCTTTAAATGGAAATAATACGGCCTTTTTTGATGCAGTAAAAAGTTAATAATAGCATTTCACATCGAAAGACTACAACTTTGCTTTAACTTAGTGACTCTACTCTTAAAATTTAACAAAATGAAATAATTATGAATGCACACAGATTTGATTAATTTTTCACTCTTTTAATTCAACAGTTATTTATGGAGTACATACTACATGCCAATACTATTCTAGGAATTGCGATTACAGTAATAATCAAAGTCTACAAAGTCCTCCTGACTGTTGGCAAGTGGATAAGGCGCTGGCCTGTGAACCCAAAGGTCGCTGGTTTGATTCCCAGCCAGGGCAGATAATCAGGTCTCCAGCCAGGTCTCCAGCCAGGTCTGTAGCTAGAGGCAGGTGAAAGACAACCATACATTGGTGTCTCTCTCCCTCTCTGCCCCTCTCCCTTCCCCTCTCTCTAAAAAATAATAACTAAAATCTTAAAAACAAAACAAAACAAAAAAAACCCTACAAAGCCCTGACCTCATAGAATTTACATTCTAGTAGGGACAGATAACAAACAAGGCACCATGTTACCAAATCTCATGGTATTTCAGGGCACATTTTATAAGATCTCTCAGCCCCTTCAAGAAATACTTTCTTTACTTGGTTTCTGGGACAGCATCCTCTCTTACTTTACTGCCTAAGTACTCTTTATTGGTTCCTCCTCACCTTCCTGACTTTATATTGGTGGACCCAGAGCTAAGTCTTCAAATAGTTCTTCCCTCCCTCACTCAACATCAATATGCTGATGACCCAAGTTTGTATTTCCAGCCTTCACAGCTTTCCTGAATTCCATTCTTTTCAATCAAACTGCCTACTTGACATCTCCACTTGGATGTCTTCCCCAGCTTGGATGGATTCCCAAACTTAACATGACCACCAAAATCAAACTCTTAATTTTCCACTTCATATCATTTTTACTTGAGTCCTTTCCTTCTCAGTTAATGGTAACTTCATTCTTCCAGAACTCCGGGAAAATCTTGGTATCATCTTTCACTGTTTTCTTTCTCTCACAGTCACATCTGGTCTATCATGTTTAGCTAAAAAGATACCCATCATGGCATTGTTTAGAAAACAAAAGTTGGAAAAAATTTAACTGTTTAACAGTGGAAGATTGGTTAAATCATGGTAAATGTAGCCATTAAAAATGTTAAGAGAAAAAAAAAAGTTAAGAAGGTATACAAAGGTGTTTAACATCACTAATTAGGAAAATGCAAATCAAAACCATATCACCTCACACCTATTAGCATGGCTGTCATAAAAAGGAAAAAGTAATAACAAGTGTTTGAAAGGATGCAGAGAAAAGGGAACTCTCATATACTGTTGGTGGGAGTGTAAATTGGTATAGCCAGTATGGAAAACAGAATGGAAGTTTCTCAAAAAATTAAGAATAGTACTAATATATGATCCAGTAATTCCACTTCTGGGTATTTGTCTAAATACTAGTGTGTAAAGATACCTGCACCCCCATGTTCACAGAAACATTGAAACAATAGCCAAGATATGGAAACAACTTAAGTGTCCATCAACAGATGAATGGATAAAGAAGATCTGGAAAGTATTCATATACACAATGGAATACTACTTAGCCAAAAAAAAAAAAAAAAGACAAAATCTTGCCATTTGTGACAATATGGATGGATCTCGAGTGTATTATACTAGTGAAATGAGTCAGATGGAGAAAGACAAATATTATATGATTTTACTTCATGAAATCATAGAAATAAAACCCTATGAACGAATAAAACAAAACCAAAACTCAGAGAGGCAGACAACAGATTGATAGTTACCAGATGGGGAGGGGGTGGAGGGAGGGCAAGGTGGATAAAGAGGGTCAATTGCATAATAATGGATGGAAACTAGACTTGTGGTGGTGAGCATCATGTAGAATATACAGATGTCAAATTATAACATTGTACACCTGAAACTTACATGCTATAAACTGGTGTTACTGCAATAAAAATAATGTAGTTTAATAAGTTACTGTTTAATGACATTTTTATTATGAAATATTTCAAATACAATAACAGAGAGCTGCGAAACACAACATAGCTATAACAATAATAAACTCACCCATTCTTGCCTCATTTATATCCCAAGTTATCTCTTACCTCCCAAATGGATTTTAAAGAGAATTTTAGGCATCATAATATTTAATATGATCTCATTTTTGTAAGCAGTGTACATGCATAGAAAAAAGTCTGAGAGGGTATCTGTCTCTAAATTATGCTATATGAATGACTGTTGATACCTTCTTTTGCTTATGTATATTTTCCACAATGAACATGTATTACATAAAGAAAAGATAGTAGGAGTAGGTGGGATGAAGGAAGATATTAATGCCAGAAATTCTAGTTCTATTCCTTTCTAAATTTGATCGATTTAATTCAGGCTGGTACTTCACATTGTGAAACAGAAATCATTACTTCATGTAGGTGAGGGTTCTTGATTGTCAGCCTGTTTTCTCTCTAGACAGTCTGCAACTAAGTTAGCTCAGTGGGTTGAACATCTTCCTGCAAACCATAAGATTGTTGGTTTGGTTCCTGGTCAGGGCACATGCCTGGGTTGCAGGCCATGTCCCCAGTTGGGGATGTTTGATAGGCAATCAATAGATGCTTCTCTTGAACATCAAATATCAATGTTTCTGTTTCTTTCTCTGTTTCCCTCTCTTTAAAAATTAAGTAAGATATATATTTTAAAAGTTGCCACATTACAATCTATGTTATGTGACATCAGCATTTCTCAATTTCATCTCAGTGGTCATTTGGGGCTGGGTCATTCTTTGTGGAAAGCTAGCCTTTTTCATTGGAGGATGTCCCTGCTCTCTAGTCATTAGATGCTGGTAGCATCCTCCCCCCATCATCTGCTGTAGTGACAACCAGAAATGTTTTCAGAAATTTGCTAAATGTCCCTGAGAGGCAAAATTAACCCAGTTTGAGAAGCAGTGCACTACAGCATGTCTGCAAATGGAAATGGCTGATGTCTAGGTTAGCAATAAAAATGTTCTATTTTACTCATTTTGTTGGCTGAGGAAACCTCAAGGAGGATGTAATTTATGATCTAATGAAGGCTGCTTTTGTGATTTACTGACCTGCAAGTTTAATTAACCAATGTATGACTCAGTGGTTAATGATTATCTGCATTTTTGAAACATATCCAGAAATGACTAAGACAAATTCAACTCTGTGAAAAGCAAAGATTGTGAATGAAAGATTGCTTTCTAGCTACGACAATGATTGGATTTGCCTCTCCGTCCTACTAACTGACCCATTTCGCAATTCATTATCATCCATGACACAGGGAAATATTGTGTGGAAGTTAAACATGGGATATTTCTTTCTAGAAAGCTAACAATGCTATAGACATGTAAATGGTTCCTTTTTATTAGTAATGAACATGTAGAGGCAGTTGCAAAAGATAAGGGAAAAGGGCATTTAAATACTGCATTTTAACTTAGACTTTACCCTCATAATGGAAACATTATTAGAGAACCAGAGACATGAGAGAAGGGAAAATATGAGGTCATTCTGCCTGCTCTCTTCAAGAGCTACACTGTTCTGCGTCTCCCTCTCCACCTCCCAGTCCAGAGTCTTATTAAATATCCCCATTTTAATAATATAGGATACTCCTCATTTTTTCCCTCTGGAGAGTAACTCAACAAATGAGCAGAGGGCATAAGTTAGTGGTATAATCTTCAAATGGTCACTTCTTTAGTTAATGACACCGTGTTGGTTGCATGAAAAAATAAAACTTCCACTGAAGTCTACATCAAACATTGGTGATCCAAGTTTATCAAGCATAATACAAATTGTGCCTCAGATAGCATTACACAATTATACAACTTAATACAGCACACTTGTGGGATCTTGAATCTTACTAGTTGTTTCTTGCATTGGTGGGTATTCCTAATTCTAGAGAAGACTGTAAGATATTTACAAATCTCCTTATGCTTTATATATTTACCTACCTGGGAATCAATGCTTAAATTTTGTTTTTCATAATATCCATGATTTTCTTTGATGATAAATAATAAAAATAATTGCTATTAATTACCATATGTGGACCAGGTGTTACTTAGGTACTAAACCTACAATATTTTATTCAATCTATGTCATCTTACCAGATATATATGCCTATTTATCCAGTCAAAAACTGAGAGGTTAACTACTTTGTCCAAAGTCTAACAGTTTCTGAAAGGCAAAATCTTGATTCAACAGCTTATATCTGACATTGCAGCTCATGTTGTTTAAATAGAAACAGGATGTGAAGTTTTCTCTCAGAGACTGTTTCAGGAAAAATGCACTTGCTTGGACTCTTTAGAACAGAGCCCATCTGCAGTAGCTGGAGGGCTGCATCTAAGGAAAAAACAAGTCAGTCAGAATGAAACACTCAAGAGCCTGAGGACCTGGTGTGCCCAGGGAATGAACTAGATCAGGGTGAGTTTCATCACATGTAGAGAAACAGCCTGAATGCTTTGTATGGTGACAAAGAATAAACTGGGTTTTTCTTAAAGCTAGGGGCATTTTAGAGAGGAGGGCTCCCTGTGGAAAATTCCTGAAAGTCAAATGGGGTTTAGCAGAGAGGGGTCCATAATTCTTTTATGTTGTTCATTCTGTAGACTCTTTTAAGTGGAGAGGGCAGGTCAGCAGGGTCAGTCTACATAGAAGCATGAAAAGTGCAAATGTGATCATAACTAAAGAAAACAAATGCACATCCAAACCTGAACCTAAACCCCAAAATGCAAAAGGGTTGTGCGAAGGAATTTAACTAACAATTGAAAATGGAACAGCCAACACTAGACTTCAGGCTGTGAGCGTTCAGTCTGATTAATTAAAGTCAAGGTGGTGATGAAAATACCAGCTGGGGAGATTTTGCCGAGAGATAAATTTGTCCCTTTGTATCTCTGCAAGACAGCAGGTGTGTGTGTGTGTGTGTGTGTGTGTGTGTGTGTGTGTGTGTAGCTAAATTAATTTGATTTACATCATGCCAGTATCTTCTGTTATCTCTTCCTGCTGTCAGTTATCTGAGCAGTCTTTTTCCTTCTCCTTTGCACCCCCACACATTTCGCAACACGGAGAGAAGGCACAGATTGGCTTCAGGCAGAATTTAGAAATGGAATAATTCTAAATTGATTATTCTGCACTGAGCGAGTGCTATGCTCTCCTCCCACTTCTTTCTTGAAGCAGAGAAGTTGTAGACCGGAGCCTAAGTGAGATGTATTTTTATATTGTGTTCAATGGCACAGGGTGCTGGACGGCCAAACCTTGCTCCTTGCAGCAAAACCTGGCGGCTAACCTCTACCACTGTGCTTCAACAATACGAACTAGAAAATGAAGTTGCGTCCCTCCCGTTAGGAATGCGCTTTTTTCTGGCCCTGATGCCTTCAGCTCCCAGGGCTCTGGAGGCCGGGGTGGAGGGCGACTCCTCAGGGACCCCCGAGGCGAGGCTGGGCTCAGGTTCCTGCCCTGCGGAGCCGCCTGCACCCCGGGGATCCCGCCCGACCCTGCGCGCCTCGCCTCTCCCAGTGTCTGGGAGCGCTTGGGCAGGATACGGTTACCCGAGGCTTCCTCGGACAGGAGGAAGGGAGGCGGGTCCGAGCCCCCGCCCAGGCTCCCGGGGGTGTTCCCACACTTGGCAGCCGAGGACAGCGGGCCGCATCCCTGCTGCCGGCCGGGCGCTGCGCGAGGGCGGCTGAGCACAGCCCTGGGCCATGGTGAAGGGCAGGTCGCCCGGGAGGGGCTGCAGCTCGTTGAGCCGGTGTCTGCTGGGCGCCGCGCTGCTGGTCTGCCTGCGGCTCTGCGCGGAGCTGCGGGGTGCGGGGCCCCGATCCCCAGCCCACAGCGCTCCGCCGAACCCCGCCCCTGGGCCGCCGGCCCCGCACCTGCCTCCGGCTCGGGGTCCGCCGCGCGGCGCCCGCAGGAGGCAGGTGACCTACGTGCGCAGTGGGCGTCGAGCGCCGCCGGGGGGAGGCGGGAGCGGCACGCCGGAGCCGGGCTGCTGCGCCCAGCGCGGGCTTCCCCGCTGGAAGGTCAGTTGCGCGCCGTGCAGTCTTGGGCCCGGGATCCGAACCCCGTTCTGCACCGCCCCACAGAGCCCTCCGCTTGGGGCTTCGCAGGCTGCCCCATTGGGACCTTCAAAAAAGTCTTAACCCTGCGCTCTCTTCCGTGGTTCCACTGGTGGCATCTTTCAATGTAAGGAGGTGGGACTGAGCAGTTCACTCAGCATTGACCCGCTATTTGCCGAGCGTCTGGGTGTGCCAGCCCCGCTGCTCTTCGGGGCGGCAGCGGGGAAGGACCAGGCCCTGCTCTCCGAGCTCGCCGGCCTTTGAGTGAGGGGCGATGTGGGTGATGGGCACTGAAAGAAGTGATTTTGTTTATATTCTGTGTCCTCCCCAGTTCTCTCCTCCAGGCCTGGGCAAAGCCGGGTGGGTATCCATTGTGAATTGCTTGAACAATGCCTTCAGCACAGTGAAGAAGGTCCACTCTCCAGTTGAATTTCTACCTTAGGCCACAGGGTGACCAGAGCGTGGTGAGAAGTTGAGCCCCCAGAACCACTTAATGGGGGGTTAGTTGGAACCAGGAGGACTGAAGTAATAACCTGGGTTTGTCTCACATCACTCCACAGTGTTGCTCTTCCCACCTCATTATCCTCTTGGCTCACACCTTACTAAATAGTCCAGTTTTAACCTCAGATTATGGAGCTTTTGGCCTCCCACCCTCTCTTTGAAGCTCAGTAATTTACTTGGTACTTGGGAGTGAAAAGATTAAGAACTGCAGGTATAAGCTGGCCTGGTCCTTAATACTCATCAACCTCAACCAAGGCTCTCTGTTGTCTGGCTTTCCCTCCTTTCTTTTAAACATCCCTCTCCCCATTCTGCACTACCCCTCCCCAGGGGCAGAGAGAAAAACCCTTTGAGTCTGATGCATTCTTTAACTTCCCAGTTCTACCTACTTTTAAATATTATGCCCACCCCCAACTCTCAGTTATTTCTTCTGCTTTTCTTTCCTCCACCTCCTCTTCAAGCCTTGCCCTCTGTCTTTCCACACCACTGTTCATGTTATTTCTCTTCCTTGATAATCTCAAATGCTTTTGTCTAAAACCTCATTTCCTATGTCAGTTCAAATGCTTTGTTCTATCTCCAAAACCTCACTTCCTACATAAAGTCTTAACTTGATCTTCCAGGAGAACGCAGCCACTTCCTTCTCCATGCTCCTAATGCATGTCCCATGATGTCATGTTAGGCATCCAGTGCACGTTTGCCAAGGGTTTACCAGGTTCCAGACGCTGCATCAGGTGCTGGGGATACAAAATGAGTTCAATGTCTGGTTGGAGAGGGGCTCAGCACAGGCCTCCCATAATGTGACCAATGCTATCACTGAGGTCTTGAACTCTACCCCGGGAGTCAAGGAAGGCTAGCTGAGAGGGAACAGTTGACCTAGGACTTGATATTTCTAAAGAGTTCAGACTCTTTTGTCTCTTTGGATGTTCTCAGATATCCCATCTTTGATGCCCTCAACCCTACCCTGCACTCTTCCTTTCACATCTGCTTTTAACCTCTGTTGTTTCTGTTGTCACCTGTCCAAGAATCACTCTCAGTCTCCACTTTAGACAATGGTGTCTATAATTGGTGCCTGTCCTACAAATGGAAAAGTTTAGAATGCACAGACTCATGGGGTCCCTGGAGGGTAAGTTCACATGCACCTCCTTTAGGAGCCTGTACCAGGCTGGAGATGCTGGTGGCAGCTCAGAGGTGGTGGCAGAAGTGCAGGTGTGAGAAATGATCACTCCTGGATATATTCTGAAAGTAGTAAGGGAGGAGTAGTTTTCTGTTATGTTATTGTTTAGCTTTTGTTTTGGAGCAGTAGGTGGAAATCACAAGTTTGGTTTTAACCATGTTGCATTTAAGAGATCCCTTATACACCCAGGTGGAAATGACCAACAGGCAGTTGAACATACAAGCCTGGAGTTGGAGGAATGTCCAGGCAGAAGATAGAAATGTGGGTGTCATCAGTGTACAGGATCACTGAAGCCATGAGACTGTAGGGATCAACTAGAGAGTGAGGGTGGCTAACAAAGATGAGATCTGAGTCTGAGCCCTGGGGCTCAGTTTTATTAAAATTAAATTAGAAAAAAACCAAAATGAGGTATTTGTATAGAGTCTGGCGTGCTGTAAGCACTCAATAATGGTAGCTTTAATTTTCACTAATCTGTCCCAAGTCATTAGCCTCAGCCATTCCCCAAATGTGATTTGTTGTTATAACCTCTTTCCTTTCCATTCTTGAATATTCAGATCAAGGATATCACCTGCAAACCTTCCCATATCAGTCCTTCTTTTCTGTGCTGATCTTCCCTCAATTTGAGATGCTGACAGAAACACACTCCCAATTTGTGAGTTGCTTTACACATGCTGTGACCTGGTAATGCATTTCAGATGGAATGTTTTGTCTCCAGAGTTGTTCTTGATGTAAAGGATTGTGTTTCCTTAAGTGACACCTAGTAAATGCTTACTCCTGAGGCACCGATGTGTGGAAAAATAGAAGAATCTGTTATCCATAACTCTAAATGTCTTTGGTGAAAAAAAATAAGAAAGAAGTGAGTTTATTGCTATTTTTTAAATATTAAGTTTTTAGCTTCCTACAAAAAAAATTTTCTCTGGATTTCTTTCTTTCTTTCTCCCTAGCTTTCTTTCTTTCCTTCTTATTTATTTTCCCAAATTCCTAGATAGCAGGAATCTTGAATTTGTCTCCCCTCACCCTCACCCTTTCAGATGAATTAAAATGTTCCTCAAAACTAGAAAGACCAGTTATCTGATCCCTTCTCTTTCTTCTGGGACCAGAACTCAATATCCCTTATCTCCCTGGGGCACAAATCTTGTTCCTTTTTAGCCTCCCATCAAGATGTGCTAAAATATAAGCTGAATGCACTGTTAAATAATTGGCATAGTTTAAGTTTGGTAGTTATGTGTTAAACTCCGTGGATCTTATTTTACTTAACTTTTGTTTGTCAAGAATAATGATAAACAATGTTATTTAGATTCTTGGGTCCTTGCTGTAGGCACCTACCAGACTGGCTGGTGAAGGAGAAAAAGTTCCATCTATTTTGAGGATGGCTTTCTGGGTGGATGAAAACCTGCATGAGATAATTGGTTTGCTGTTTGTTGTTAACGTATGTCCTTTGCAGGTGTTAGAAGAACAAAAATGCGGCAATTATATTGCCACACTGACCGTAGCTTATGCTTTTCTTAAAGAAAATAACTGTTATGAAAAAGAGAAGTGAAGTATAGTCCTCCTATAATTCTTTTCTCTTTCCCTAAGCCATGTGAGAATTAGCTCTAAATATTAAGTCATTTTTCACATCAGGGGTTCAAATAGAGTATTGTGAAATGAGGAGGTGAGGGCTCATGATACATGTTGGAGAAATGCTGCTTTTTTGGATTAGGACTAGCCTGGAGCCCATACATTTTTGTATATTACAGAGGCTTTCTTTAAGCATTCCCTAGGAGAGCTCTTAGTCTCCTAGTTCTGCATACTGTGTGTACCTACATCAAAATATTCTTTTTCTTCCCTTTGCATTTCCTGTTTTCTGTGTGCCTTTCTGATTTTTTTCTTAAATAGACACTATGATTTTATGGGTGAAGTTTTCTTTGGGAGTATTTATAGAGCACTAAGATATGGTTCTCCATGATTTATGCTTCTTTACGTCATCTTGGGTAGGCGTTTCCCTTACAGGTTGGCAACCCACCTAAAGGACAGCAGCAAAATATGTGGCTCGTTTGCACAGGGGAGGCACTCATAACAGGAGCCAAGCTTCCCGAAGGAGTTTCTTTTCTATTATCAGAGATATTTTCCTTGACATTTAATATATTGGATAGAAAAGTGACTTCTGAGTCACAGAGCCACAGAACCCAGCAATGTGCTGGCTTGGTTTGTTAGTCACAGATCCTTTGGAACAATGTGTCAGAAAGAAAAACAAAGAATGTTTCCTCTTCTTCTGAAAAACCATATGGCAAAAAATTGGTCTTTCTTCATCATCTCTCATCTTCCTCTTAGTTTTCTAATTTTGTGTTTATCATCAGAAAGGAAGAGAAAAAAAGTGACATAGTGCCCCTTGATAGATCCAATTGCCTTAAAAGTCTTTATTCTTTACATAAAATACTTGAAGATAGGTTTGAGTTGCTTCTTAAAATGTGGCCCAGCTGTCGCTGGCAGTACTTAGGGTTTTTTCTGTGTACTTATACTTCGGCCCAACACTAATCAACCCTCTCACGCTGTCGTCCTCAGGAGGTAAAGCCTTTTCATTTTAAACAAAGTCGTTGAGTGTAATTGAATGCTCTCCAGCAATATGTGGGTGTGAAATAGCAGTTGCTTGGTTTCACTGAGAGAAAGGCAGGTTTTGATTAAAACTTTGATGTGCCTTAGATGGGGATAGGCCTCGGCCCTCCTTCCCAATCCCACAGTTCCCCTGAGAGTGTTCTGTGGGCAGAAAGAACAACAAAGGGGGGCTCCGTTGTTTTCTAACAATTGGTGGTGGAGCTTTTAGGTTTTTGAGAGCAATTTGTCCAGTCCATTTTCCCTAAGGAGAGGAAAGCCTTATCAGTTTCCTTGAATTGGATTTCCTTTTTAGTCTATGGAGAGAATCAGAGCTATGTAGTTAAAACTGGAGACTGTCAAGGGTGGTAGGCACTTGAGTTTTTCCATCTGTGCTGTGATACCTTTGGAGTCTTTGTGCTTATAAGTAGTTTGGCTCTTTATTCTGTAATTCATGGAAAGCAACAAGAGCCTGCTTCATTTACCCTGAGATACACCCTAAGGCTGGAATCTACCAGCGTTGATAAGCTTTGTTAACCTAAAAATAAAATCCAGAGTGAAATGCAACAAGTGTTTGAGATCAAAGAAGAGCTATTTGGGAAACGTGGATTTAGGCAGAAAACCAAATAGTGTTCCAGTTATGGGATGAAGGCAAGAGGTTTTTATGAGAAAAGGAAGGGAAATAATTACATGAACAGAAGAAAGGAATTTCTGCTGGTGTGAACAAGCTAAGCTACTCTTGAGCTATACATAGCTGGTTACTGATTCTAAATAATGTACGGAATCATCAGTCCTTGTGAGAAGAGGTCTGCTTTCCTGTTAGCTTTACAAACAATTGTTGTAAAACAATGTTGGCTTGACCCAGGGCAAAGGTTAGGTTGTCCAAGTCAAACATTCCAAAGTTTCAAGGAGTAAGACATAGGAGGCGTTTCCTCTGGGATGGTGGCTTTGACTCCATTAAAAAAAAAATGATTCTGTTTATATGAATTTTCTTTCTACAGTGAAGAATATTTATATTTAGAATTAGCCAGCTGGACTCAGTTTAGATGGCCCCAATTTTGTTGGCAACAGCCAAAGCATCATAGTCAGGAGACAAACGTACGCCTTCTTCTCTCCCTCAGGCCTGATCGGGTGTTGACCTTGGCCTTCTAGGTGTCATTGAGCTTCTTCACAGCCTGTTTGAGCTGGTGCTCTTTGGCCTTGACCTCCACAATAAACACAAGAGTGTTGTTTTCTATCTTCATGTCTGACTCCAGAGTCAGGGGGAACTTGGTGATGGCACAGTGGTCAAGCATGTGTCTCCTGGGGGCGCTCTCCCCAGGATATTGGGCCTTCAGGGTCGGAGTCTGATGTCAGAAGATTGTTGATGTGCGGATCTGTGTGTGTGTGTGTTGGCAACTGTCAGCACGGCTTTCTTTGCCTTCAAAGCTTTGACTTTGGCTTTGAGAGGGACAGTGGCCTCCTTCCTTGTTTTTAGCACCATCTTCGTGGAAAGTCATTTGTGTCCATTTTCTCAGCTTCTTTTAAAAGCAGCCCTTAAGCTCTCTAAATACCATACATTGGTCCCATTAATGGCCTAAGGAGTTTTCTGCTATTAGAGGATGGGCACATTTGGTGCCTAAGAAGCAGTTTTATCCTGCTCAAATGATAGAAACAAAATTGAGTTTTATGAGCCTTATAGGACCGCATGTGATTTAAAGTAATAGCAGGGGAGGTTGTTGGTTGATGGCTCAGGAGGTGAATTTGGCCATGAGGAATTTTGTTTGAGCCACACGGTGTTTTAAGTAATTGAACATAAACATCTTTAGATGGAGCATATAATACCTAGCAGAGTCCAGCTCAGGTCTTTCTCCATTTATGTTACCTGTCTGATCTTTGAAGGCATTTGAAGTTGCAACCCCTAAGCCAGGTGTCAAAATTAACAATTAGCCAGATGTTTTTTCTAAAAGGTGACAAGTGAGGTTAAGGTTGCTGAAGTCAGTGTTAGCATGGCAAGTACATAGACAAAAGCTGAAGGTTCCTTTTAAGCCTCATTCCCAGTGAAGAAAGATGTTATTCAAGACTGGAGTTAGGTAATGGGGAGAGTAAGGTTTTAGGGGAGTACACGTACTTAACATAATGTTCTTTCCATTGTAAACAAGAAAAATGGACTTGGGCCTAGCTTTAGCAAAAATAAATACATAAATAAGTAAATCATAAAATTAAAGAAATGTATTGGAAAAATTGGGAATTTCTCATTGAACTAGAAGAAGAGTTAGGTGACCAGCATGTGAAGGCAAGAAGGAGCTGCTCTGGAAATCCCAGCTTTCTTTGACCTTCCCCCTCAAATGCTACCATAACAAGACTCATCTCCCTCACTCAGTCTCTTAGATATTCCCCCTACTCCAGCCAGCTGAAGCCAAAGCCATAAACAGCCCACGAGCCACCTCCCTGCCATTAAAAAAAAAGTTTTTTATTCATTATTTTCAGAGAGAGGGGATGGGAGGGAGGTAGAGAGGGAGAGAAACATCAATGTATGGTTGCCTTTCACCTGCCTCCAGCTACGGACCTGGCTGGAGACCTGGCTTACAACCTGGTTATATGCCCTGGCTGGGAATCGAACCAGCAACCTTTGTGTTTGCGGTGCAGCACCTATCCACTGAGCCACCAGCAGGACTTCTCCCTGCCATTTTTAAGGAAAGAGAAAACTTCTGAGTTATCTCATGAAATCAAGTTTTTGGCATCCCTTAACTATTCAGTATCAATATTGCACAATTTTGCCCGTAAGTTTTGTTTTTTCCATATTATATTCTATTATTTTGAATTAGTCCAGTTTAAGGATCTTGGATGGGATCTATCTAGAAATAGAGTGTAAGTTTTTTATTTTGTCTTATTATGTTTTCAATAATACCCAATTCTAGCATCTGTGCTTCTCTCTCTATGTGTACATATTTCTTTATTGGTTAACTGTTTCTCTATCTAAATGTATTATTATAGATAACCCTATTTCCCAGTAGCATTTGGCACTAAGTGGACACCTGGTAAAAATATTTCTGGTATTTTTATTCAGGTGAGATATGCACATAAGATCAATGTGGATGCAGTATTTTGTCTGTCTAGGATAAGTTATTTGTGAGGACTTTTTCTTTGAAGTTTCAGTCTCTTAAGAAGTTTTATTTCAAAACAGTGGACAGAGGAAAAGCTATTGGCTAAACCAATTTAAAACATACATTTCACATAACTGATATCATCTATGCCTCAAGAAGGTACACCTCTGCTTATAGAAGTAGAGGTGAAGACTTAGTAGAGAAAGTAAATATAATCAGTATGCAGCCCACGATCCCAATTAAGATTCTCAAACCAAAGTTAGGGTCTTGTGGTTTTTGTTTGATTTTTTTTCTGTAAATGCAGAAAGATACTACACACACACACACACACACACACACACACACACACACATCTGGAAATTTTTTCAAAGCATCTGAATAGTTATAGACCTGTTTGCAACTGGCTAGTTCGGGATTCTTTAAGTATGGTTACTTCTGTATCAGGACTGTCTGGGTTGCAAGTGACAGAACCCAACTGCAATTAGTAGAAACAGGGATTCGTTGGATGGGTCCTGGTGTAGAACTGAAGGTAGAGCTATGGGAACCAGGAAAGCCCTGGGCACTTTGCTGTGGATGACAGGAGCAGCTAAGACTTGAGTAATGCACAGTACCCATGACCAGAGTTGAGGTGAGTAGCTATCCTTCTTTTTGACCACACCTTTGAATTTCTTTCCTGTGTTTGAGGAATTCTCTACCTAAGTTGGGATAGTACAAAAAGTACTAGCCCAACTTTTCCTTGCACCTATGCACTTTAGGCCTCACCATTTAGAAATGCCTACATGAGAGCTTGGATCATGCCTTAGAAATTCAAGTGCCACAAGGACCACAGAGTGGCACAGTGGCCGAGGTTCTAGCAGAAGCATCAGGTGCCCAGGGGCCTAGAGGAGCCGTTGTGCCTGTGCCCAGTGGTGGGGAGCACAGTGTACACTGACACAGAGAGTGGTGTTTCTCTCCTTACAGTTTCATAAGTGAATAAATCTTTAAGCAATCTATTTTCTATGTAACTAGCCAGAGTGGTTTCTATTGTTTACAACTAAGAACCTGGACAGATCAATAACTTAGAACTGGCAATTGAGAAGGTTACAGCTGTAACTTCCCCTCTTCAATTTTGCTTGGCCTACTTGATTCAGATTTTGGAACCTGATGATTGGGGTCCACGTGAACTATGGACTTAGAGACCTTTCCCTGACAAGATAATCACGTTTAGCATCAGGTCCAAAATTACACTAATCTGTTAACTTATCACTGGAGACATTAAGCCCTTTCCCATGGCACCATTTGGGGTAAAGGGCAGGAAAAGATGGTTTATGCTGTGATCACAAACAACCCTCCAATCACATCCTCATGAAGATTTATTTCTTGCTCATGCTGTGTATCCACTGCCAGTTGGTGGGGGTGGGATGCTGCTTTGTGCTGTCATTGTCCTCTCTCTGGACCCCAGGCTGGCAGCATAGCTGCCATCTGGAATATCACCTGTCACATCCACAAAGGGGTGAGTGCCCTGGGGGTCTTTCATGGCTTTATTAAGTGCCCTGGCTGGCTGGAAGCCACACACAGCACTCCTGCTCATGGTCCAGTGGCCAGAGCCGATCACTGCGCCCTACCCAGTGCAAGAGCACAGAAATCAGAGAGCTGGAAATATTTGGTGAGCAGTGCTTATGGCCACCACAGTCTCCTTCAGTCATCTGTACCTAAATGGACACCACTAGGTCATATTTCAGCTTTGCTCTCTTGACTGCCTTGCTGAAGATGCACATTTGACAGTATTAAGCATGGAAGCTCTTTCAGGGCCTACATTTAAAATGAAGTAGCCATCTGAATTTAGCAAAACAGTGAAATAAAACAAGACTCTATTTATATCTTAGAAACAGCACTGTGATGGGTCCTGGAGTTTGTTCAATATAATCATTCTTGTTGACATGATTTACATTAGAGTCTTTGCACAGAGTGGGGATGGGATGATGGTCTGCAGGTCTTTTCTTTCCCTCCCCTAGGGGGAAAGAAAAACCAAGTTATTTGAATAAATAAAGTCACGAGTATAAATGAACCAAAGGCTTCTGGTGAGATGAATCAAACTCCATGTTTAAGTCCACCTTCATGACGATCACTTACTCATTAAAAAAAAAAATTATTTAGTCAGGAGGAAGGGGAAGGGAGGGAGAGAAACATTGACATGTGAGAGATATACATCGGTAGGTTGCCTCTTGCACACCCCCAGTTGGGGACCTGACCTGCAACCCAGGCATGTGTCCTGACTAGGAATCAAACCAGTGACCTTTTGGTTTGAGGGTAGGCATCCAATCCACTGAGCCACACCAGCCAGGGAATACTTACCCATTTTTAGTTGAAGTAAGTTGAAAGACTTTCAAACGTGCTTTCAGAATCTGGCCACAAATCAGAGATAGTATTCATGTTGCAGAGTGTTTGCCGCTGTGTACAATATGACAGCAAGTATTTTTAGTTTATTTTTTTATCTACTGGGAGAAAGATGGTCTCATAGTTTTACACCTGAGGTCAGAAGTTAAAATTCTGCTCCCCTGGTTACTTGTGGACAAGCGGTGTACCCTAAAGTTTGGTTTTCTTCTCTGTAAGAAAGTAGCAGTACTTAACTCACAAGGCTGTTGTGAAGATTCAACACCAGCGTGCGGGTGAAAGCGCGTGGCCTGCAGGGCTAGTTCAGTAAATGAAGATTGTTTCTTTTCAGCCCTGTGTTGTTGGCTGCGGTGCAGACCCCTGGGCATCAGAAAGATACAGGTGTGGGTGTCTGTGGGGTACAAAGCCTAATAGTCACTGGAATGTATAATAGTTCCCTTTCTGTTCTTGAAATTTTAAGCATATGGTATATAATATGCTTGGAAAATCAGAGGAGCTGGAAGATAAATTTTAAGAATCTTACATAGAAGTTGGTAGTAACTAGTAACTTTTTGTTAATGTTTTTACTAGAAATTTCTTCCCTATAACACTCTTTATTTATTATAAAATGGTTGAGGCTTATATGTTCACATTGGTTTGTGATTTTCCCCCCTCAAAACTACTTACAAACATCTCTTATAGCATGTTGTTAAATAATTTTTGTTTGTGTCAGGGTTGGCTGTGTAAATGTGTTTCTAAGCTTTCAGAATATAACTTTCACTCAAAAGAATGTTTACAGATCTCGTTAATGGTGCTACTTAACTGTAACTGCTACTTCTTTAGTTCAAGGGAAGCCAGTGGAATAAGCTTACTAAAATGTTTTTCTGGTCCCATCTTCCTCATTTTAGTCAATTAAGTACATATAATCATACTTGGCATTTTATATGCATTTAAAAGATAAACTTAATTTAACCAACACAATAAACAAAATCTGAGTATGGCAATAAAAGGCCTTCAAGAAAAGTACCAACTCAGAAAACTACAGAACAATGAAGAAAGAAATCAAGGAAGACACAAATAAATGGAAGCATATACCATGTTCGTGGATGGGAAGAATTAACATCATTAAAATGTCCATACTACCCAAAGCAATCTACAGATTCAATGCAATCCCAATTAAAATACCAATGACAGGCTTCACAGAAATAGAAAAAATACTTCAAAAATT
>PVIW01005268.1:0-110516 GCA_004026585.1 Noctilio leporinus | reverse complement strand
AAAAAAAAAAAAAAAAGTCAATGCAAACAACAGCCAATTGGGCAGCTGAAAAAGTCCCAAAACTGACTTTTGTCTTTGACCATAAGCAAAGACTGCCCAGAGCTGGTCTATAATTAACTGCCCTTTGGGTGTTCTGCCCTGGCTCCCAGAGTTTCCTTAGAGCAGGGGTGTCCAGGTCATTTTCACTGGGAGCCACATCACCTCGTGGTTGCCTTCAAAGGGCCGAATGTCATTGTAGGACAGTATAAATGTAACTACTCCCTAACAGTGAAGCGAGCTGGGTAGAAACAAGGTGGAGGGCCGGATTTGGCCTGCGGGCCTGTGTTTTGCCACCTGTGCCCTGGTGGGATCGGGCCCCAGATGCCCACAGTTAGACCGAATCTGAGCTGTTGGAGCCAGCACCCATCCTCTGTCTCCCATCTGCCCAATCTACTAACCTCTGTGGAGACGTGAAGACCCTGGTGGAAACTCCCATCTGTCTTAGGCTTCACTGACAGGTTCGTGCTCCAAGATGAGAGGACATGTGCTCGTCAGCTGTTGTCTCAATGTGGATTTCCCCCTAGGAGCAAGCTCTCAAACATGAATGTGAGTTATTTGGATGTGGTTCTACGCAACCATGTATGGAGGAAAAGGGGCCACATGGTGAGCCTGACTAGTTCAGTGCAGGCCTGCATGAAAGCCTTCCCTTCTCAACCTAAGGTGTCCACAGGGTGGTCTGAAGTTAAAAACTTTCTAAGCAGGTCATGACTGGCAGTCACGTTCTAGCCTGAAATCCCTGACAAAAGTCGATCTTTCCCTTATTTAAGCCTACCCATTGGCCTTGTGCAGGTAAGACAACATGCCTGTGGAATGACAAAGTAAATTCCTTTTTTCCAGACCCTTCAAAGCACAGGTACCAGGGCAAGACCACAGATCCCCTCGATGTTACTGTCTTATGTTCATTGTTGATTGTTAACTATCCTGTATCCACCTGTGTAAAAGTAGTATTTGTTTATCACTTTACTTTGTACTCAATCCTGCCTCCCTAATCTATCACCAACAGATTTCATGCAAGCCACTTGTTTTCTCTTTCGACTATAATGTATAAAATAAAGTGCTAAACTGCCATTCTCCAGAGCATTTTCTCAATCCACGGATGATTTGCTTCCCGGCAATTGTCATCAGTTTGGCTCAAATAAACTCGTGCATATTCTCCACAGGTGTGAATGTTCCTCACCTTGACATGTGGAAGGGAGTAGGCAGGAAGGCAGGAACATTACATGACTAAGCCAGTCCTCACTGCAGGAGGCTGGAGCCAGAACCTACCCAGGACCCTCTGGGGCCCAGAGAAGACCTGTGCCTTAGTTAGACCACCTGAGGGCCAGTTATAGACCAGCTCTGGTCAGCCTTTGCCTGAGGGTTGAAAGTGGGGGATCCATTCCCTTCCTCCTGCAGAGGAATACTCTGTCTGCGACTTCAGCTGCCTGTCCCCCTGAAATGAGAATCTTGCCCAATCTAGAGAAAGAGAATCTAGAGAAGTCTGATGATCATTGCTGGCCACAGGTAAGAAACAGTTCATAGACTATTTACCAATACATTGCCTCTTTCTAAAAGGCATGGAAGACAGCTTTGTCGCATCGTAATAGTCTTAGAAACTTTCAAAGTTTTTGGAGCTGTAACTCCATGGAGATATTTAACATTTATTTGTTTGCTGCCAATGACAGGAGTGGACCTCACATTTTAGTATAACATTGTTCCAAAGTTTGATTCATTACTCATCTATTGAAAAATGTTTGGTTTCCCTCAACAATGTACTCTGATCTATGTTAGCTTCTGGGAATGCAGGATGAATAAGATGTACTCCCTACACTCTAGAAACTCCCTCTAGTAAAAAAAGATGGGAAAGGGAACCACCAAGCACAATAGGGTGTTAAAAGCTCATTGATTAGGTGTCTTCAGAGGGTGCTACCCAGGAGTGTACCCGCTGGAGAAACAGCGCTGGGTCTTGGGGTATTAAAGACCAGAAAGAAGAACAGGAGTTAACAGGGACATGGGCAGTGTGTGTGGGGTATTAAAGACCAGAAAGAAGAACAGGAGTTAACAGGGACATGGGCAGTGTGTGTGTGTGTGTGTGTGTGTGTGTGTGCGCACTCCTCTTTTTCTATATCTTTATGTGAAAAATTTGAGGGAAGGGCAATTAGTTTCAGGCAGAAAGCACACATATGTAGGGGTCCAGGGCTCAGAAAGAAATGGTGACTTTGGAAAATGGCAAGTGGGTCATTTAACTGGGGCTTAAGCTGGGGAACAACGAGAGAAAGATTAGAGATGGAAACAGTGGCTGCTTATGTCTATAAGCCAGATGGAAGGTTTGGATTTTAGTATGTGGTTATGGAAGGTTATTGAAGGCTTCTAAGTGGGGAGAATGACATGCTCAGGTTTCTTTTTTGGAACATTACTCTGGCTGCAATGAGAGTGAAAGAGTGGGAGCAGCGAACTGTAGGCCAGGGGACTAGTTCTGAGGCAGTTGCAGGAGATCAGAAGAGAGACAGTGGAGTTTTAGATGAGCTGATTTCGTGGCTGTTACCCAAGCTTTCCTTTGCACTCCCAAGCAGATGTAGGCAGCCTTCCTCCATTATCCTTTGAACCCTACACATACCACTATGATTGCATGTCATGATTTGTTATAATTGTTTACATTCATGTCTATTTCTTTACTGGAAAGGAACTTTCCTGAGGTCAATAAATGCTTATTTTCATCTTATGTTCAGTCTGCCAGCTCCCTGCCTCATATGTGGAAGTTCCCCAGATGTTTATTGAAGGAGAAATACACGTTTCACTCATTTTTCTGGTTCTACCATTTTTGTAACTGTAAGGAATGAATTTAACCTATTTTGTATTTAAAGTCTTTTCAGAGCTCTCCTCTCCACTCCTAGGTTCAACAACCTAATTCTTTTAATGAGTCTGTGTCCAACTTGGTTTTGAATCCTTCACCACTCTATTGTAGTTCACCAAATTATGCTAAACTCCCAGGACTGAGCATTGCACATCTGAAATCTTGAAAGAGAAAAGCCAAGCTCCAGAATGTGAGACTGAGACATCTAACCAGTACTATTCTGTTAACCAATATTTACCTGCTGCCTGCCTGATCTCTTCCTCCGAAGGCCAAGCCAGAAACTAATGCAAAAGGAAGTCCTTCAGGGAGTGAACAGTTTCCCCATGCATTCTACAGTAATGTTCTCTATGTGAAGATTGAGGGGAAGGGAGGAATTGGAGATGCTGTGGAGGAGGAGCCAGGTGAGCAAGCGTGAATCCAGCCCCTCTAGCAAAGAGGAAAGTCAACAAGTTGAAATGAGAACCCAACACATGAATCCAGCCCCTCTAGCAAAGAGGAAAGTCAACCAGTTGAAATGAAAACCCAACAGCACCTGCACTGCAGTCTATCCCTTAGGCTGCCAAACACAGAATATCAACTTCAATCCCACTCCCAGGTTACCCACCATCTCTTTCCCATAAAACTAAAGTAGGTTCACATTCCTTGTCATTTTCCTTTAGGTATACATGGATAAGGACGTACTTTCTAGCAGGAGGAGACAGCAATATTGGAGAACAAAAGTTTCATTGTTCTACTGCTTCTAAAGTAAATGATGAAAATTATAAGCTAATTTACATATGGGAGATTAGCAGAGTATCCCTTTATTCCTATTAATATATTTTCACTTCCTAATTATAAAGATTTGAATCTTTTTAAAACAACTTTATACAAAACATTTCTGTGGATATAAGAACTGCATGTTAAATGCTAATTCTGGATGAGTTATTTGCATAACCTTACAAAGGAGCTAAATTGCTTGTATTTAATAATAAATAGAGAGTCTAAAAAGAATTGTGGATATCTTGAGAGAATGTGAGACAGAAAAAATTTGCTTCTATTTTGAGATATGGAATTTTTTTCCTCTTTGAATTTAAAGCTACTCTTCACCCTCTGGGGAAAACTTGTCCTAACTTTCCGATTAGCTTAATCATCCAAGGCTTCTACAACATGACAATTCAAATACATTGAAGGTGAAGAGCTAATATGTTTTTAAATTAGCATGGATAATTTTCAAAGATAATATCCTGCATCTAAAATAGTTTTACATTTGGAAAGTGGAAGCTTTTGAACAATAGATTCTACATATAATAGCAAAATGGAGAGAGTTGTAGAAATTATCCAAGAATTCAGGGAGAATCAAACTTCATAAAGAAAGATGAAAGCCTTCTTTTTAAAGTATGTGATTTGACAATTTTAGGGGCTCAGCAGTTGTCATTCCCACAGGTGATCAGGGAAACATGCTAGTAGGTAAAACAAGAGAAATAACAAAGGTGATAAATGCATCTAATTTTGACTTCATGTTTATGCTTTTTCAGGTCAAGAACCAGTTTCTTATCAGCATTCAATATAGTAAACACTTCACACTTTTCTCCTCCCTGCCTTAACTCTTTGCTGAATTGACTCCATACTCTCTTGGTTTTTCTTCTTTCTCTTTATTAATGAATTCTCTTCCGATTCTCTTTCAGATCCTCCCCCACCCCCCATTCTTTGACTTCTAATTGGACCTCTTTTGCAGTGCTGAGCCCTCTTTTCTTTTTCTCTCATTAACCTCTCTCTAGGTGATCTTGTTAGTTTCCATGGATTTAATTTTTATCTCTATGCCCCAACTACCAAATGTATATCCCAGAGCTGTCCTCTGAGTTCCAGCTTGCAGATCCTTGCCATCCATCTCCTCTCAGAGGTCTGCCAGCATCTCAAATGCAGCAAGTCAGCCCAAAGCTGTATTCTCAGTGTGCCCAGCACACCTGGGGACCAGAATTCTCCACGTAAACACCTAGCACCATTGTAACTGCTCAATATCAATGTGATACCTCTGTTGCTTCTACATGAAAAAGCATGTCAAATCTTGCTATGTTCATTTCCAACACTGTCACCCTACTCTAAGCCACCATCTCACATGGACTATTTTGTTAGCTTCCCTGCTCACTACTGATATTCATGTCTCCTTCAACCAGTTTCTTCTACAACAATAATACAAAGGTAATCTTTACCTATCATAAATTGTTGCCAGCTGCCTTTCCTTAAAATTAACAAGCAGATTCTATACCCTACTGCAAAATGGCTATTCTGTGTTGCCACAAGTTGGATCTTCTCTATAAGCATGTCACTTTTCTATTAAAACCTTTAAAATGGGTTCCTATTGCATAAGGATAAAACCTGAACTCCTTATAATGGTGTTATGGATGGAACGTCTATGTCTCCTCCCCAAATTTGTATGTTGAAATCCTAATCTAATGTGATGGTATTAGGAGACGGGGCCTTTGGGAAGTTAATTAGGTCATGAGCCTTCATGAATGGGATTAGTACCCTTATGAATAAGACTTCAGAGGGCTTCCTTGCTCCCCTCTGCAATGTGAGGAGAAAACAAGAGGATGGTCCTCTATGAATCAGGAAATAAAGCCTCACTGGACACTGAATCTAACGGCACATTGATGTTGGACTTCTTATCCTCCAGAACCATGAGAAATAAATGTTTGTTGTTTAAGGTATCAGTCTATATATTCTGTTATAGCTGTCCAAATGGACTGAGAGAGATGATCCTCAGTGACCCAATAGGATCTGTCCCCTGCCTGTCTGACAAAATTCATCCATCCCTTGACCCCTCTGCCTTTCTCACTTTTCTCCAGGCACACTGACCTTCTTTCAATCTTTCAAATATCTCATGCTTTTTCCAGTCTCAGAGACTTTATACATGATATTCTTTGACTGAGAATACCTTTCTCCCTGCTTTTTATGTGACTGATTCTTTCAATTCTCAGTTTAAATGCCACTTCTTCCTAGAGGTCTACCATTTGTTTCCTTCATTGATTATCATCTGTATTATGTATTTTTTTATTTGTTTACTGGTCCATTGACTACTCCTGCTAGACTGATAATACCTTAATAACAAGAATTATAGCTCTCTTTCACCAGGAGGGACATGGAGGGACACGTGGTCTCTCTGCTCCCCCGAATGGACATGCAGACAGGAACTCATTCCTCCCCTGGATGGACCCATTGACAGACATGTGGCCTGAGAACTCACCTGATTTGAGAAGTGGGGAGAGAAGGGGGAAAGAGAGACATGCAGCTTGTGCAGAGATAGGGAATTACCTATAATTTATATAAGAGTTGGGGAGTGTGCTCAAGATACTCCCCTAATTGGATATAGCAACTGCTGGGAACTTTGAATTTATAACTGGAATGCTAAGTTTTGAACTGTTGTTGTGTTTCTGAAAGATGGTATCTTTTGCTTGTCTGTTTTAAAGCTAGCCTAATCAGGAATTACTGTATATGTTTTGGGTGTTTTGTTGTTGTTGTTGTTTTTAATTTAATTTTATGGTTGTTGTATTACATCCATCACCTTTATACTCCCCTCAGTCCCCTTCCCCATGTTTTTGGGTGTTTTTAAAGGGAGTGGAAGCCCTGGCTGGTGGCTCAGTGGAAAGGTATGGGCCTGTGAACTGAAAGGTCGCTGGTTTGATTCCCAGCCAGGGCATATAACCAGGTTGCAAGCTTGGTCTCCAGCCAGGTCCATAGCTGGAGGCAGGTGAAAGGCAACCAACCATACATTGATGTTTCTCTCCCTTTCTGCCTCCCTCCTTCCCCTCTCTCTACAAGAATTAAATAAAATATTTTTAAATTAATTAATTAACTAATTAAAGGGAGTGGAATTTAACCACACAATTGCATCTTTAACATAATTTGTATAGCCCTCAAATAAACAAAATACTTTCCTTTTCACCAAAAAAAAAAAAAAAAAAAAAGCCCTGGCTGGTGGCACAGTGGATAAGGCACTGGCCTGGGAACCCAGAGGTCATGGATTCGATTCCCAGCCAGGGCACATAACCAGGTCTCCAGCCAGGTCTCCAGCCAGGTCCGTCGTAGCTGGAGGCAGGTGAAAGGCAACCATACATTGATGTCCCCCTCCCTCTTTGCCTCTCTCTAAAAAAGAATAAATAAAATCTTAAAAAAAAAAAAAGACTTATATTTGATTTTTTATCCAAAAAGCTTAGTATAGTGCCTGTCACATACTAGGCCTCAATAAATATTTGTAGAATAAGTGAAGAAATGAAGAAATGAATGAGCTAAGGGCAATTACAGTGATAAGGTTTTCTACAAAGTTCTTGGCAAGTGAGTGAAACTAATCAGCTGCTTCATATCTGAAAAGTCAGTGGTAAGTGGCTGTAGTTTGCTACTTGAGCACTTAACACACTTAATGATCTACAGTGATATTTTCATGTCTAAAGAACATTAAATGTTTTGGAATGTAGCCTTTCAAAATGCCAGTGCCTATTGTTTTGAGATTTTTAATGTTTTCAAGTGATTTAAACTAAATTGCACTGTCATTATTTATTCACAAAACACATGCAAGAAATAGAGTCAAATCCCACAAATGAAGACAGGGAAATCAGCACATGAAGACTGAAGTGGGCTGTGTGTGCTGGTCTCCAGTTTTCCTGACATGAAACTTACACACATCATGACCAGGTGATTCTAAGGTACAATTACTCATCATTGTGGGTTAGAACAAAATCACTTTGAGAGTATATAATGCAGCGAGTCTTAACATATTCAATGAGTTAATATGGCTCCTTAGACTTCTATGGCACTGTTCCTCCAGTCCTAAATATTGTTCCTGAGGTTATCCAGAATAATTACCGATGCAAGAATAATGAGAAACCTTTGGCAATTGCAAAAATATGTATTGCAATTCACCAGGGAATAGCCTCTGCCCTGCTGGTTCCTTTTGAGTGACATTTCAAAGCTGATTACTTAGCCCTATTCAGACACATGTCCCACTGCAATCAACAGCCTTCTTGTGTTTGCTTCAATAGGGATTTTGCCTTAATAAGAAATATAGAATTGGGTTCTTAGTGATAATTATGATAATAATTTTCAGAGGACAAGTCTTTTCCTTAATAAATAATCTTTCTCTAAAAGCAAGCATCCTTGAATTTTATCTCTGCAGTTTTTCAAATGAACATTTTAAAAAATCAATTTTGATACTTGAGAGTTCTGCAAGGATAAGTGGAAGTCAGAAATGACAGGTTCTGCTTTTATGTAGCTATGAATGTGCACCTAACGCTAACAGTAGGGGGAAATAAGCAATTTTTAAAAAATTAAAGTCTTTTTCATCTTCCAGTGACAAAGATAACCTCAGATTTATATTGAATAAAATATCCCACCTTTATCTTAAACTAATTAAAACCAACAGAGGCTACCATATCAACACATTGTTAACATTATAGTTTAATGTAAGGCAGGTAGTTTTTTGGATGGCTTGAGGTGATTTATCACCTCCTATTTCTGTCCACCTTCCCCAAACCCATGTTCAATTGTATATGTTAAGTGAAAACAGAGCATTTACTAAGCTAATGCTGTATGAGTTCCTTGCCCTCCCTTAAATTCACATTGCTGCCTCTAAGTTGCTAAGGGAATTCAGGACTCACAATTGGAGCCAGCAATCAGGTGAGGTAACTAAAACTATACAGAGGTTTTTGAAGAAATGCAACATAAAATAAGTGGCTGGGGCTGGGGGGAGGTGGGAGCCATACAGAATTCGTATGACACTATCTCTACCACATCACAGTTCAAGGCAGATGCCTGAATCATAGCGTTACAAAGGTATGAACACAGTGTAAAAAGCTGACAAAAAAGGATCTAAATTGGCCATGCCTATATTAGCTGTCTATCCTTACCCAAGGCTTTAACTTCTCATTTTAAAATCAAATGCATTAAATTTTTGCTTCTGGGAAACTAGAGTAGACATTGTTTCTCTCTGTGTTCTGTTAACTATAACTTTAAAACCCTGGACATTTTATGTAAAATGAGGGTTGTCTGGAAAAAGTCCAACCATTGTTACTATAATGAAAACAGTTGGCACAGCATCAATGTAACCTGGCAGCCAAGGAGAGTGGCCTGGAATGTGCCTGTGTGAGCAATGATGACTTCACTGTACTAGTCAGCGGGGGTGGTAGAGGCAGTTGAGTGAGCATGTGTGCTGTGCAGCCATTGCATTCAAAATGACTGAGTGACTAGAGCAATGAATCTCCATCGAATTTTGTATTAAGCTGGAGCAATCCTCTGTGGAAACTATTCAGATGAATCAGAAGGCCACAGCTTTTGGCAACTGGTGATTAGCAGCTTCATCATGACAACTCTCCTGCTCATGCATCATGTCTCTTGCAGTTTTTTTTGACAAAACATCAAATCATCCAGGTGACTCAGCCTAGATTTGGTGCCCGGCAACTTCTGACTTTTCCCAAAACTAAAGTCACCTTTGAAAGGAAAGGGATTTCAGACAATCAATGAGATTCAGGAAAATATGATGGGGAAACTGATAGCAACTGGGGAACTGTGAGAGGTCCTAAGGTGTCCACTTTGAAGGTGACTGAGGGGTCATTGTCCTATGTACAATGTTTCTTGTATCTTGCATCTTCTTCAATAAATGTCTCTATTTTTCATACTACGTGACTGGATACCTCTGGACAGATCTCATGTATAGCAGCATAAGAAGATACTGAAAGTTGGAGAAAAGAAGGCAGATGAAAAAGAAACGTTAGGGCGTGAGAAAAAACAGAGTGGTGAGGTGGTGCTTTTGTTTTTGTTTTTGTTTGTTTGGTTTTTAGCTTCATACTTCTATATCTCAGATTCAGAGTTGAATCATGCCTACGTTGTTGGCATGCCAGTGGGGCAAGGCAAAAAGCCAAAATGAAGACCTGTTCTCTGTAGCCAAAGACTCTGAAAAGGGCAGCCCAGCAAGACAGAACTTTAAGATAACAAAAGCCAAGTAGCACAGAAAAGACGGTGGTCCCACCCCCACCTATGCTGACAAAGGCTGAGTAAAGTGAGGAGCTTATTTCCATTCACATGCAGCCATAACAAGGTGCTACAACACCCCACTAGGGTGATGACATTTGAGAAGGCTGGGCAGGAAGCCAGAACAGTCATCTCTGCCGACTGATGATGGATTGCCTGGAAAGATCACTGGAGACTCTGTCGGAGTCTACAGTTCATCCCTGTCCAGCAGTAATGAGGCACCCTTCCCCCTCCCTGCTGGGGGGTGTCAGGGAGGCTACAGGAGAGTCAGGGCTCACACCATGAAACAGCAGTAACAGGGCAATCCCACAATGATGGAGACACAAGAGAAGCTGAAGGTCCCACCCCTCCAGCAGTAATGAGGGTCCCTCCCAGGCATCAACAGAGGCCCGATGGCTACTGAGGTTACCTCTACCTGGCAATAGTAAAGAGGTAGCCTCCCCTCCCCCTGAAAAAGCAGTGTTAGAAAAAGAGAGGTAAAATAAAAAGGCTTAAATAAGATTCAGAATCTCATAATAACATTTAAAAGTCCAGACTTCCATAAAACATCATTTATCATACCAAGAACAAGGAAGATCTTAAACTGAATTTAAAAACACTATTTGTAGATGTCAACACTGAGATAAGATGTTAGAATTATCTGACAAAGATTCCAAAGCAGCCGTTATAAAAATGATTCGAACAATTACCAGCACTCCAGAAGTGGATAAAAAATGCAATGTCTCACCAAAGAAATGGAAGATGTAAACTGAGGCAAATGGACACTTTAGACCTACAAAATATATTCACCAAAATAAAATCGGCACAATGGCAGAATGCAGGAGACCAAGGAAAGAATCAGCGAACTGACAGTAGAACAATAGAAATCATTCAGTCTGAACAAAAGAGTGATAACAGACTAAAAAGTAAAATGAACATAGACCTGGACACTATAACAGCAGATCTAACATTTGAATCATACACATCACAGAGGATAGGGAAAAAAGGAGGGGATTGAAAATGTACCCAAAGAAATAATTGGCAAGACATATAAACTTACATTTTCAAGAAACTCAATGACGTTCATTATAAGACACATCATTATTAAACTTCTGAAAATTAAAGTCAAAGACCAAGTCTCGATAAAAATGACAGCTATATAAAAATGACACATTACCCATAGAGGGAAAAATAATTCACATGACATGACTCATGGACATGAACTAGGAGGGCATTGCTGGAGGGAATGGGGTACTGGGTGGAGGTGGGCAAAAGGAGGGAAAATTGGGACAACTGTAATAGCAAAATAAATAAAATATTTTAAAAATGTTTAATGCTCTTAAAAATAAATAAATAATTCACATGACAGTGTATTGCTCATCAGAAATCATGAAGGACAGAAGAAAGTGAAAATATTAAAATACATTATACAGAATGAAAATAAAAATAAAACATACTACAGCTAAAGCAGTACTGGGAGGAAAATTTATAACATTATTAACATAATAATAAAAAGGAACACTCTCAGGTTAATATAATATCTCATCTCAAGAACCTGGAGAAAGAACAAAATCCAAAACAAGCAGAAGGGAGGAAATAATAAAAATTAAAAGCCAATGAAATTCAAAACAGAAAAACAATAGAGATCAATAGAACAAAGATCTGGTTCTTTGAAAAGATCAGTAATATTTAAAAAAAATTTTTTTTATTTCATTATTTCTAGAAAGAGGGGATGGGAGAGAGGCAGAGAAGGAGAGAGACATCAATATATGGTTGCCTTTCACCTGACTCCAGCCACAGATCTGACTGGAGACCTGGTTTGCAACCTTGTTATGTGCCCTGGCTGGGAAATTGAACCTGCGACCTTTGGGTTCACAGGCCGGCACCTTACCCACTGTGCTACCAGCCAGGGCAAGATCGGTAATATTGACAAATCCCTAGTATGGCTGACCATAAATAAATAAATAAGACAAACTACTCATATCAGGAATAAAACAGAGGCTATCCCTAAAAACCCTGCAGATATCAAAAGGTAATGAGAAAATAATAAAACCAGCTTTGCCTGCCTAAATTTGACAACTTAGAAGAAATGGGCCAATTTCTCACAAATCACAAATGTCTACAGTGCGTCCAATATTACATAAATATTTTGAACAGCCCCTTTACTATTAAAGGAATTGAATTCACAATCTTAAAAAACTACTAAACATAAATCTCCAATCCTAGGTGGTTCTCCTGGAGAAGCCTACCAATGTTTAAAGAAAAATTAACACCAATTCCATCTCTTCCAGAAAGTGGAAAAGCAAAGGGCAATTTCTATTTCATTTTATAAAGCCAGTGTTACTCTGACACTAAAACCAAAGTCAGTGGAAAACAACTGTACATCAATGTCCTTCATGTACATGGATGCAAACATCTTTAACAGAGTATTAGCAAATTAAACTTAGCAACATGTAAAAAGATTCTATACCATGAGGAAGTAAGATATATTTCAGGAATGCAATACTGGTCTAATATTTGGAAATCACTCAATGTAATCAATTTTATGTAACCCACTATATTAAAAAAATATCATGGTCAAATCAATTAGAGCAGAACAATAATTTCTAAAAATTTAATGTCCATTCAGACAAATAGGAATTTACCAGACTTTATAAAGAACATCTGCAAAGAAGCCGCAACTAACATTATAAGTAATGGTATTGCAAAAATGTCTGCTTTCACTATTGTTATTCCATATAGTGCTAAAACTTCTCATTGCCAGTGCAATAAGGCAAGGAGAGGAAATAAAAGGTATACAGGCCAGAAAAGAAGTAATAGGACTATCACCATTACATGAGACATGGTTGCCTATAGTTAAAATTTCAGATTCCACCAAAAAAATCTCTTAGAACTAGTAAGTGATTTCAGCAATGTGGCAGGATACAATCTATATACAATAATTATTTCTATATGCTACCAATATGCAGATACTGCCATTAAAAGCTTAATTCCTGTACAATACCTTAAACAGGAAAATAAATACTTAGGTTTAAATCTAGCATGATATGTATAGGATTTGTATGCTAAAAATATACAGTGCTAATGTAAGAAGACATCAAAGATCTAAATAAATAGATAGAATATCCATTCATGGATTAGAGGGCCAACATGGTAAATATATCAATTCTCCCCACACTGATACACAGGTTTGACAGAATTCCTATCAAAATTCAAATAAGAGTTTAATAGAGATTAGATACATATATAAATTTTACATAGAAAGGCAAAGGAACTAGACTAGCTAAAGCAATTTTCTAAAAGCAGAATGAAGTGGGAGGAATCAGTCTACTCTGTTTCACGACATATAGCTACATTAATCAAGACTCTGTGGTATTGAAGGAGGGATAGACAAACAGATCAATGGAACAGAATAGAGAACCCAGGAATAGAGCTGCACAAATATGCTCAATAGATTTTTGACAAAGGTACAAAAGCAATTCACTGGGAGAAAGACAGCCCATTCAACAATAGTGCTATAGGAATTGGATATCTGTAGGTTAAAGAAAAATTAAAATGGATAACAGACCTAAAAGTATAACCATAAAACTTTAAGAAAAAAAAAAACATTAAAAATCTTCAATGACCAGGGCCTGGAAAAGATTTTTGTGACTTGATACCAAAAGCATGATCCATAAAAGGAAAATTTAAGAAATTAGACTTAATCAATTTGTTTTTAATTATTACTTTCAGAGAGAAGGGAAGGGAGAGAGGCAGAGAGGGTGAGAGGCATCAGTGTATGGTTGCCTTTCACCTGCCTCCAGCTGGGGGCCTGGCTGGAGCCCTGGCTTGCAACCTGGTTATGTTGCCCTGGCTGGGAATCAAACCGGCAACCTTTGGGTTTGCAGGCTGGCGCCTTATCCGCTATGCCACCAGCCAGGGCTTCTAGACTTTATCAAAATTTTAAGTGTTTGTTTTGTGAAAGGCCATGGGAAGAAGTTAGGCAAGTGGTATAATTGACTTCAGTCCAAGGAGTCCAAGATGAGGGGCCAAGTCCAGATGAGAGGCAGTGAGGCAGAAAACAGAAAATGAAGAAATTCTACCCAACTCCACACAGAAGTCTAGAAAAGTTCTGCACACTGTTGGGCCTAACTGAAGACACTCTTAGAGGGCCCCTATGCTTACACTGGCTATGAGAGGGCCGTATAAGTTTCCAGGTCAGTCCAGACAGGTTATTTGACAGAAATGGACTGTGAGCTCCTTCATGGGCCAGAATTGGGGAAGCACAGGCTAGTCCATGTTTACAGTTCTTTGAAAAGCAGGGTAAAGTAGCAATGACCAAGGCCTGCGAAAGATTGAGATAAGCTTGGGGTGGGATGGGTGCCCCCCGAAAAGTCACTTCTCTTGTTCAATGGGTTTGTGGTAGCAGAGGGATGGAGCTGGAGGCAGGCCAGAGAAAATATTCCTAAAGCTCCCACTTGAAATGGGTCTCGACAGAACAAAAGGAAAGGAAAGTTCGGGCAGAGAAAAGAAGAAAGAATCTGTGTGCGATACGCTGGCTTGAGAAACTGATTCCTCTAGGGAAATTTCATTTCTGAAGAAATTGACTGAGTAAAGTTGGGCAGTTGGGGACACTAGACAGAGTGCCACTGATGATGATGAAGCACAGAACTGAAAACAAGGGCAGTAAATCAAAGACTAAGCAAAAAAAAAGATCTTTAAGCCCTTCCCTATGCTTAGAATGCCAGCCTCCAGACTCCATTGCCAAAGCAGAGATTTATTCTACAGCCAACGTGCATACGATGCTCCTGGGGACCTGGCTGCCGAGCAGACTCCAGGGCAGTAGGTTTGGGGAGGGGCCTGCGATGCTACATTTCTAACAGGCCCCTGGATGATGTTGATTTTGTTGGTCCCTGGACCGCACTGTAAGCCAAAAGGGTTTAAAGGGCACTCATCCCCAGGGTGGACAGGAAAACATTTCACTGGATTGAGGAAAGGAAATGTTGGAACTCTTCTTATCAAAAAAGTAGGACATGAAACTTTGCTACCATAAAATAGGGATCAACTCTGGCTCCTTAGCTCTGTCTGCCTGCTGGACGCTTGACACGAGTAACCTGTAAAATGTCCTGAAGGAGGGGGGCATTGACACCTGATAACCTGGATGCATAGACAGCATCACCTGTTTTCCAATGTCAGATTGAAGCTTTTAACCACTATCACATATTTTGCAGTGGATATCTGGATTATATTATCTAATATTAACTGATCTTCAGAAAATGCAAAAGTGACTTAAAAGGGTTCCTACAAAACAAAACAAAACAAAAAAAGGGTTCCTACACACAAACCACTGATTAAAAACTTACCAGGAATCAAAATACAACTGAGCAATAAAGTGGCAATGGTAACCCTATTACTGCTCCTGAAATGAGCTCTTGGTAGCCACATAATGACAGAGAAATAATGATTCAAAGACCTGACTCCAACTTGGTTAAACATGAATCAAAATTATAAATAAGAGTATTTGTAGTATGCATTTACATCTGGTATGTTAGCAACTACTGCCACCATGACTGTGTATCTTTTCTTGGGATATAGTGAAGCTGTCAAAATTACCAGACCTTTCAAAGCAAAGCATTTCCATGAAGCAATGGAATTCTACAATTTTTCAGTTACATGGAAAGACACACAATACTCAAGCTGAGACAAAATTTTATTAAATTTGTTGATATATTTTTAGAAACTACTTTTGCATTTTCTTATATAAAAACAGAGGCAAAAACCTCACATAGTGAGGAATGACTTGGTCTTTCTGGTGGAGTAAAAAAAATTGCTAGATGGCTACACGAAAACAACATAGCAACCAGCCACATGGCCTACCAGTGATTCATGGATGTCCAGCCTAAGGTCTCAGAGTCATGCCCATTCAGCTAAAAGTTGGAAACACTACATGGGAGATTTTGATAGGCCTGAAAATGGTTTACATCACATTCTTCATATTCCACTAGTCTGAACTCAGAACTTGACTCTAATTAACTGCAAGAGGAGCCTGGAAATACCATGCAGCAAATTTTTAAAAAGAGCTTAGTTTGAAGTCACTATCTCTGTTAAGTAAAATTGGAGGCTGCAAAGTAGACCAAGGAACTATTGTATATCAGTACACTTGATGATTGTTAAACTATGTGCATGTTAACTTTTTGAAAATTATTTCCAAAAATATTTTTTTAAATAATAAAATCATAAAATAAGTGAGCATCCAGTCAGGCATTTAATACTGTCAGTCAATCTGTTTCATGTATGTAATTTTCCTTTTTAACCCTAGTGTATTTTTCTTTTTTTTGAAGATATATCAGTGCCTAGACCTATTTGAAAATATAGAAAAAGAAACAAATAGGAAAATATTGCCTAAAGTCAACTGTTTTACTCAAAATACATATAATTGATATGTATTTTGCTAGATTCCTACAAAAATAATGACAACATTAATAGATATTAGGGTGTATTATGAAGACTAAGCATTAACATATATGAATCTAAATAGGGTTACTTTCTTTGAAAATTAGACTATAAACTAATATATAAAATACCCATTTCTGAAAGCTTAATTGATATCTAATAACATTCTCTAGAATTTAGGGAATTAATCTAATTAATTTTGCTAGGCTGACAACAAAAACCAAGAAATGCCGACCAAATAACAGATGACTGTTCTTATTACCTCTGGAAATAATAACTCCCAGGGAAGATAAAATGTTCATCATACTGTTGTAAAATGAATGAAAGCTGCAATTTAAAATTCCAAATCCAATAACATAATGTACGAGAGGGGAAAGTGAAATTTACAAGGAACAATTAGAAAAATTATAAATACTTAGGTTTTCTAAAATTATTTTATAATGTATTTGATCACTGAGCTATTAAGATTCTTCCCTCATAAAATTTAATAAATTCTAGGCTGGCTAAAAATCCTATCAGCAGGAAGCATGTGTCTTTTTTTAATGCAAAGTGGCTTTAAAATGAGCAATTCCCAATTATTAACCTTAAAACAACTTAACAGACAGAAATAGAGATAAATGCTTTGTTTTTCTGGAACACCACACCAGGCATTTTCTTCCTCCCCTCCTTCCTTCATAGGAAGCAATTAAATCTTTGCATAGATGATTTACAAGTCTTTGGAAAAGTAAAATCATTAGAACAAAACAGCGTGGCCAGTTGAAAAGAGTATCAGGGAAGGTAATAATAATTGAACTTTGAGTTATTAAAGCAATAAATTTTAAATCAATTTGGGAAGTATGATAAGTATCTGAAATCTTTACTTGGTATTAAATGATTTTTCTCTCCTAAGACAAGCATTCTCAGACTGACCTCTTAAGACTTCTTCAAGATGTAACTCTACTATTATTATTTTCCTGAGACTTCCTGCAGAAATAAAGTACTTTTAAAATCAGTATGGTATATTTTTATATTCTTAATTCTTATGGAAGGTAGCAGTCGCACAAGTCCTATGACACTCATAAACACACTTTTTCTCTTTAATCTGATGTGATATCTAGAGATGCTAAAATCAATAACAGCATCATTTATTGCTCTAAGTAGAGTTAAGGTTAATATATGGTGATGTTTATCAAGCCATAGTTGATTTCATATTGGGACAGTCTCACCAACAGAAGACTGAAGTGAGGTGCTTGACAGGCCCAGTTTTAAAGTAAGCATAGTTGAGGTTGCAAACAGGATCTGAAAAAACCAAGATTGGAATTCGTTTCAAATCTTTTGGGACACTCTCTTCCCTCAGGAGAGTGCAAGCACTAGAAAAAAATCTTTCCGTTGTCGAATAGCCGAATGCTGATGAATGTGCACCTGAAGTGCTCACAGGAGCAGATTTGCTGGATATGGTTCTGTTGTGGGGAGTCAGCACACCACTGTGAACTCATGACCTGCCGGAGTCCAAGAACAGGCTGCAGCCCAAAGAAGGCACAGTTTGGATACATGCAGCTGTGAGACACAATTAATTAAAAAATGCTCCAAAATACTTCAGAGGAAAGGAATCAGCTATTTGGTGGTTACATTTAACAAAACAAAGTCCTTACAATATTGCCTCTACTCTTGACCTAACCTGCTATGGTCTATATGTTTGTGTCACCCCAGAAGTCCTATGTTGAAATCCTAACCTCCCAAGTGACAGTATTAGAAGATAGGGCCTTGGAGGTACTTGAGTCATGAGGATGGAATCTGTATTAATGGGATTCATTATTTTTTAAAGATTTTATTTATTATTTTCAGAGGGAGCAGAAAGGAGAGAGGCAGAGAGGGAGAGAGACATCAATGTATAGTTGCCTTCCACCTGCCTCCAGCTGGGGACCTGGCTGGAGACCTGGCTTGCAACCTGATTATGTGCCCTGGCTGGAGAATTGAACCAGTGACCTTTGGGTTCACAGGCTGGTGGTGCCTTATCCACTGTGCTACCAGCCAGGGCTGGGATTCATATTTTTTTAAGAAAGAGACCACAGAGCTCTTTAGGTCCTTCCACCATGAGACAACACAGCAAGAAGTTACCAGCTATGAAAAGATGGCCTCCATCAGAATGTGACCAAGCTCTTGGGCTTCCCAGCTTTCAGAATTGTAAGAATAAATTTATCTTGTTTATAAGGTACCCATGTGTGATATTTTGTTATAACAGTCCAAGTGGACTAAGACACAGCCCTTATACCTTTTACCAGGATTACTGACACTATCCCTATCTCCTTCAGTGTCTTCTATGACTTCTCAAATTCGAGTGTGAGCTCTTGCTAAGCTAATATTCCTACAAACATATTTTCATTATTTCCTTTTCTTTTCATAACTTTTGTGTTTCAGTGAGGTTGGCCCATGTGGAAGAATATTAGCCACATGACCAATCCCGGTGGGTAGGAGCCTAATTGCCTACCACTCTAATCTGGCTTTGTGACATGCATTGACCAACAACAAGCAGCGAAAATGATGGCGTGCCAAAGTCAAATCTTGCCTCAAGAGGCATTGGCATGCTTCCACGCCTGCTCCTGTATACCCCTGCCTTGTGAGAAGAACAAGCACAGTGAGCAGGTTGGAGTATGGCAAACGATGTGGAGACAAACTTAGGTAGTTGAGCCAATAGCCAGACAAAACCACCAGCAAGCCTCACTGTGAGTTATTCCAGTCCAGCCAGCCTTGAGCTGAACTTCTAGTTGACTGTTGCCCAAACTGCAGCAAGCCCAGTTGAGACCCACTGAGTCTGGCCCAGATTAGGAAAACTGCCTGCCAACCTTAGTATAATAGGCAATAGCAAATAGCCTTTGTTTCAAGTTGGGAAGTGACTTGTTACAGAGCAAGAACTAATGTATTCCATACTTATTGCCACCTCTGTGTTTATGTCTACACATTATTCTTCCCAGCAGGTCTTCTTTTTATCCACTTTTATCTATTTACTTTCAACACCCAAGTCAAGTGGTATCTCACAAAAGCCTCCTTTGACTACATCAACCAATATAAATATTATATAGGGAGGGGGGAGGCAGAGGCAAGAAAGGGGAGCAGCTTAGACAAGAACCTAGTATAAAGGAACCATGGACATGAACAACAGGTGGGATTGACTTTGGGGGGAATGGGTGGGTGGGGAGAGGGACAGAGGGGAGCAAAAAGGGGATGGATGTAGTACAACAACAATAAAATTTTTAAAAATATATTATATAAATACTATCTCCCTGCAGTTATTTTAAAATTTCATTTTTCTCTGTAATATTTTCTGTATTTTGCACTCAGTAAGACAAACTCTGAGTTTCCTCAGTACCTAATAACAATGGACTAGGTGAAAGTGAACAGATTGGATACCCTCCCCCACCCATCAACCAGTAGCCTGGTTTAAGCATCAATACCAACTCCTTCAATGGACCATTTCTTGGAACTGATTAATGAGAGCAAAAATTTTCCTGTTGAAGATCTTTATAAATGTAATTGATGGCTATATAAATATAGTCTACTTAAACCATTAATTTCTTTGAAATAAAATAACTGTTGGTAATTTTTATATACATATATGAAATCTATATATGTATGTATAAAACATATGTCCATATGGGAAATCTATAAAATGTATTGTATTGAGGTATATATAAAGCTTAAGACAATCTCCCTTTGGAAGTGCTATCAGTTTTCGTTTCTGCTTATTAAAGATGTACTTCATATTCATTTTACTTGACAGTACAGGAAATTGTGCATGCCTCAGGCTACATAATTCTGAGCTTATTTCTCAGGTGCTCTGTCTATTATTTCAAACTGTCACAAGGTTGCTTGACTCTTTACATGCATCAGGTAAAATAAGAAATATGTACATCATACTAATTTAAGTACCATAATAAATTTTTATATTTAGTATTACCCATGACCACATCATGCTCTCAAGTCATTTTTTTTTAACTCTTTTTTTTTTAAAGATTTTATTCATTACTTTCAGAGAGAAGGGCAGGGAGGGAGGAAGAAAGGGAGAGAAGCATCCATGTATGCTTGCCTTTCACCTGCCTCAGCTAAGGACCTGGCTGGAGACCTGGCTTGCAACCTGGTTATGTGTCCTGACTGGGGAATTGAACCAGTGATCTTTGGGTTTGCAGGCTGGCACCAATCCACTGAGCCACACCAGCCAGGGCTCACATCATTTTTTAAAGTAATTTTGATATTTACATATGATACTGTAAATATTACAACATTGAAGTTATAGTGCAATAAATAAGTATAATGTATTTACCACTTGGGTTTCACTATTACCTCAATACAATCCCATTGATTGGACTGACCAATTTAACCATTTAAAAATTAATTCCTCTGAAGTGCCAGGGTTTCTTTTAACCAGCTTTCCTGTAGAAATCAAGAAATGCATGCTTATTATAAAAAAACATGTCTCAACATAAACTCCTGACTTGGGTACTTGTTGTGCTATGGGAATATATATGCCTTTGAACTAAAGCATTTGGGGATTATGGGACATCAGGTTAGCAACTCACTCTCTAATGATTCAGAAAAAGAAGCTTTTTTGTACTGTATTTATAATTTGTCTATAAATTTGAAATTGTGTAAAAGAAAATACAGGAATTTATTAGGGAAGCTCTATGAGGTGGAGGTGTGAATATACGTATTTTCACCAAAGCAAAGCAAGAGTAATAATAACCCTCTGTGTACTGAATATGGCTAAACTACACAAGAATTTCCTAGGTAAGTATCCACAATCTTACCTTGAAGTTCTAACCGCTGGTATCACCTTGCCTTCTGACATTTAGGGCTGCTGGGAATGGAGGGACTTCTTATAAAGAAACTGACTTTTATTTTTTTCAAAATTCAGTGAAAGAAGGGAGGAATATGAAAGAGAAAGATATGGAAGTAATAGAAGTAAATAAAGCCCTACTGTCCACATTAGGTCTCTGGCACATTTGAACATTTAACTGCAATTAAAATTTTTTTTAAAGTATAGCCATTTACAAAGTTTCAACGAATAGTTCACAAGTGCAATCTCTTTCAGAAGTGCTTGACATTTTTTAGAATGTTATCTCTTCTCAGTGAATCGGACCTTTAAAGAGACCTCTGGAGCTCATCTAACCCAAATACCTTGTGCTGGATTATCAGCCCCCGTCCCTTCTGCTCTGCCCTGGTGGGTGCAGAAAAGGATGAAAGCCATCCTCTGATTCTGCGGGCCCAGGGTGGACACACAGAGAGAGGTTGCCCGCTGCTGCAGGCTGGCGGGTTCCCTGCAGGGCGCCCACAGCCCATCTCAAGGCTGATGTTTTGTGGTTCACAGGCTCTGCAGGCAGGCAGCTCTTCAGGAGAGCGCTGTTTACCCCGTGGCTGGTGGTGTTAATCCTGAATTGTGTTACTGTGGACCAGGGTAAATGTGCAAGGGCAAAAATTGCTTTTCATTATACTCTGAGGATATTTATGGGACACACAGTGGTCATACTTCACCCTTTTCCAGACCGTAAACGTCTTTGAAACGAGATTGCTTCTTCAAGTCACCTGTCCGGCTTTGTCTTTCCAGACTTTGCCTACTCTGCAGAAAGAATGGACATTCAGTTTCATGCTCTTCCTCCCTGTGTGCACCCCCACTGCCACCGCCAAGATGTATTAACCAACCATCAAAGTCGGTTACACCAACTGAATTACACCTTCATTTTTTGCTGTCAGCTGCCATGCGACACAAGGACCCAAAGTGGGGATGGCCACAGGAGAAGGAGACCAAAGCTAGAAATCATACTAAAAATAGAGAAACAGCCAGAGAAACCTGTCCCTGGGAAATCTGAATTCAAATGTTTTATACCTGAAACAAACCACAGGAAATCAATGGATCTTCATAAAACCACAGAGTGGGAAAAGGTTTTATAGTCACTTGGTCCAGCTGAATTCCTCTTCACCATGGATATTCATAGGTGTTTTTGAGTTATAACCCACACTCTGTTATTTACAAAAGCATGTTTCTTTTCTCCTTAGATCCAGAGGAAGCAGATCTGTATAGCCTGGCCTAGTTCCTATAATTTACTAAATCCTTACCCTCTGCCTGGATAAAGGACATGCAGACTCTATGCGTCTTAAGTCTATCAATCTCCCTATGAATTAGGTTAGCCGTTTCCCCCCATTTCTCAGATGGAGAAAACTGATTCTGAGGTTAAGTGACTTATTCAGTGCCACAGAGCCTATGAGAAGCAAAGGCAGGATTGGAAACCAGAACTGTGTGACTCTGACAAATTATTTTAGTAATCGCCTTTTTGAAAACTAATTATTCTAACTGACGCACACCAAAGAATATATGTGACATGTTTAGAATGTTGTGATTATCTATTGCACAATAAACCACTTAAACTTTGTGGCTTAAACTAGTACTTTATAACCATCTCTCACAGGTCTGAAGATTGGTTCAGTGGAGTGGGGCAGTTCCCACCTGGCATTTCTCAGGTAGCTGCAGTGAATGCTATGCTGGCTGGGCTGGAGTTGTCTGTTGGCTGCTTCGCTCATGTAGCTGGTGACTCAGCTGAAATAGCTGGGAAGACATATCTCTGCCTCCTTGAAGCCTTTCCATGTGGCTAACTTGGGCTTCCTCACAGGATGATGTTCTCAGCATAGTTGGATTTTCTGCATGGAGGCTGGCTTCCCCAGAGCATGTGTTCCAAGAGGCAGAAGCAAATCCAAAGCTTCTAATGGCTTAAGTTTGGAAGGCACACAGTGTTGCTGCTGCTGTATCCCCTGGATTACATTGCCAGGTTCATTGTGGGAGGGGCCTGCACAAGAGTATAAAGCTAACAAGCATGGCTCCGTGGAAGGCCATCTTTTTAGAAGGTTACCAAATATAAGTTATGATATGTAATCAAGCATAATCAAAACACCAAGAGCCATTAACCCAGCACTCAACTACAGAAGTGAAACATTACCAACACCACTGAAGTGATTCATGTATTTCCTCCTGAACTGGCCTTCTACAAGTGGTAAATGCTATCCTGAATTGTGGGTTTTTATCCTCTTGCCTCGTTAAAAAAAAAAAACAGTGTGTATGTACAAACTGTTCAATTTTGTTCATTTAAAAACTATTTGAATGATATATATTTGGTATTTTATTACTTGCTTTTTTGGTCTCAAAACTCTCCCTTATTCAGGTAAGACTCACCTATTCAGTGACATATGGACCTGATTCACTCATTTTCACTATTATAGAATAGTTTGTTGTGGAAAAATACTGTCATTTATCTATTCTCTTGTTAGTGGATATTTGGGGGTGTTTCTGTTTTTTGCTACTAAACACATCATGGTTATGTACATTCTTGTGCTTGTTTCCTGAAGTACATATATTAGAGTTTTCCTCAGACAAATACCCGAAAGGGAATACTGGGCCATAGGTCACAAGGAAAATAGTCTTTTCTAGTCCAATCTCTACATTCTTGGTTGAATGTTCTTTCTTAAACACGAATCCGGTGTATTCACTTACTCCAGGGCCTTCAGTGGGTCCCCACTGACTATACCAGTTGTTCTCAACCTTTTGTGTACCTCAGGAGCACCTGACAGGTTGTCAAAACCACTAGTATCCTGGTCTTGCCACTGAAGATTCTGATGCTGTCACTAAGGGCCGGCGTGTTTTAACAAGCTCCCTAAGTAATTCCATTGCATATCGAAATTCAAGAATCACCGGATGCACAATAAACTCCCATTCCTTACCGTAATATGAAAACAACTTCCTGCCTGACATTCCAGGCTTATCTTTTGCCCCACCTTGTCAAAGTCTGTCAAAGCCAACAAGACCAATGGACTTGAAGCTCCTAAAATACCTCCTCTTGCTCCTACCTTTATAACATCTATTCCTTATAGTTCTACCTGTAGCTTTTTCATTGTGGTTCTTTTGTGCTGTGTTAGTCTTCTTTGCTAAGGAGAAAGATCTTGGATGTCAAGGGACCTTTCCTATTGCAAATGGATTTCCAATATTTTGCACAGCATCTAGGTACTTAAAGAATATTTGTTGAATTCATGGCTTTTTCTCAAGGTCACAAAATGAGGAGATCTGGAAGGAGAATCGAAAGTTCTTTGTGGCCAGTTGAGTGATCTTTTTGTAACATGCAGTAGTAGGTCTTAAACTTAATGCCTAAACATTGCAGGATCATAGCGTTCTTAGTATCTGGACTATTAAAAGGAAAAGAGTGACCTTCATTCCCCTTTCTGGGAAAGGAGTACAAATTCAATCCTAGAGGATTACATAGAAAAGAATGTATAAATATATGTGATTGTTCCCCAAATTTCTTCCCCAAAAGATTGAGTTCTGATTTTCCAAAGCATAAGAAAGTGGGATTCTATTCTCCATGGTAAGTATCTTAACTTTGAAAAACTAACATTGTTTTTAAAGATTGCCTTTGGCAAATTCATATCTATTTTATCACTCATCTTGTTTGTATTTGTTATAACTTCATTTGCCTTCATTGGCCTTCCACTGATTTAATAAAAACCCAGGCGGACTGTGCGGAATCTATACAAAACTACTCAGAGTTTATAATGCATGTTTGGGAGATGTTCTTTGGAGATTCTCCTGTAGCTCAGCATGTAAAAGGAATTGTTATTGTTGTTATGTTATGGTTTTGACTCCTCTAGCTTTAGAATTCTTTCCAAGTGCTTTCTCATTCAGCCTTTTCAGCTCTTCGGTGATTAAGTGTTTTCATATTTCTGAATTTCTACCCTTTATAGAAAAGCCATGCTCTTGCACCTTCAAAGAAATACATGTACAGAAAGATTTATCTGGAAAATCAATTAAGGTGATTGTTGGTTAAATGAGGTTAGTTCCACATTGAAATAAGCCAACATATTTCCCTTTAGTGATGGATCTTATTTTACTAATATAAATTTTTGCCCTGACAGTGAGCCACAGCAGACAACTTGAGACAAGAATAGTTAATTAAAAGACACATTTCATGAAGCTGATGACATTGACAGAGTAAAAAATAAGCGAAGCAGAAAGGCAATGCAGAATTCACAATCTAAAGATGAAGCACTAAAACCAAAAAAAAAAAAAAAAATCAGCCCTTTCAAGCGACTTAGGTATTTTCTTCTGATGCATAGAAATGCAGAAGACAATTCAACCCTTTAAAGGTCTGTTTCTCATCAGCTTTGATCTGGAAATTGAGACAAGTGTTTGGAGTGCTGTCGCTGATAAGGAGGAAAGTGAAGGCTGGAAGTACCCTTGTACAGAATGTGGTTACTCACACACTGAGTGATTAAACTCTCACTGCATTTTTTTTAAAGGCAAATTCCACAAGTCACACGGTTTCGGAAATCATTACACAGGAAAAGAACACCACACGCAGTACTTTCATGAGAGCAAAGGCTGTCATGACCACAGAATACCAAAGCATATGCTGCACACATATTCACAGCTTCATCTTTAGTTTTTCTTATTTGCTTCTAGATGCTGTTTTCTCTGGCTGTCACATAATGAAACAAGCAGAAACCCTTTCTTATGAAGGTAGTACTTTAGAAAGATACCAGCATAGCTGGGTATTGGACTTCATTTTGTTTTATTTTTATTGTTATTCTCTTCTGGGGTAATGCTGTTTCCTTGATCTGAGGACCCTAAGGAATCCCAGGTCAGCGGGTTGTTGGCAACTGAAAGGTCAGATTCACAGACCAGTTTCGTAGTCAGATGTAACCCAGTGAGACCCAAATTATTAATGGCATGTGCCTTCTGGAGGAGGAAGAGACATCCCATAAGCCAGCCCTTTATTGCAATTCTAAAGCCTTAGAGTCCAGGAAAGAGGGAAACTGATAAAGAGCAAAACCTTCCCAAGTACTCTGGGCTCAGCTTTTGGAAAATCTGCCCATTTTATTCAGTGCTTCTCAGTCTAAGGGAGGTAAGACTTCCACTCTGCAGGTGAGAAACAGAAACTTCTCATTAACCACTGGGTTTTTGTTTCCCTCTTTGCATTAGCAAAATGTGTGAAATCCCTTTAGGGTTGTACCTTCTCAGTGTCTGTGCTACATGTGCGTTTTTGGCAAAGAATTATAGTTAATGAAATCATTTAAAGACTACTCAGCACCCACTATGTGGCAGATATTGCTAAGAGCTGGAGACACAAAGAGGAATAAAACATAATTATGCCAGGCCTCAAGCAGTCAAGATCTAGTTGGGGAGACAGATCTGAAAACACATAATACAATACACAGCATATTATGGCAAATACTCTAATTGGGCCTATTCAGGGAGCTGGAGGAGCAGAAAACAGGATGAACCGATTCTGCTAGGTTTCTAGGAAAAAGCAAAGCAGCCTGGGAACATGCGACAAAGGAAGTCATGTATTTATCAGCTGAGCTGGAGTTCTCCTGGTAGAGAAGGGATAGAAAGCCATTTCAGAGAGAAACACTGACAAAAGCCAAGTCTGGCTGAAGATTTAAAAAAGGTGGATGAGAAACAACTGCTTTGGGAAGTTTGTTATCAAGTGATCTGCACTGATCCAGGGAAACCTAGGAGAGAAGAAGGATTCCCACTCCTAACACTGGCACCAGGAAAGGTGAGGAGCTGACTTTAGACTGGCTTTGGAAGGGGAGGGAGGCGGGGTGTCTCAGAGAGGCCAGGGAGGGGAGGGAGGAGTGCCCACGGAGACCAGTGCTCTTCTTCTTTCTGCTATCTCTAGTGTCCTTGCATCTATCTGGTGATTCTTTTTCATTGTACACATATTACCTCGGTCATCAATCTGGCCTCTTAAGCAGCACTGAACCCCTGAGTGACTGAGGTAAAAGATGTTTCTGGGCCTTGTCATGCTCTAGGGACACCATGATCAAAGTCCCAAGAGAGAGGCAGAGGCTAGAGGTCTCAGAAGAACAAAACTGGAAGTGAGACAAATACTGCCTCTGCGGACTTTGGGAATTCTGAGGAGGCCAACTCTTTGGGAGAACTGAGCCTCTGACAGCAGTAAAATTGGGGAGAAACTCGGAGGCCTGTTACCTGAATGACCTGGGGCATTTAACCTGGAATTACCACTGATGATGGGAGCAGTGACAGAGGAGAGACTCTTTCCAGCCTAGCTCTCCAAAAAGACTACGGGAAGACTGATATTTGAAGAGAAGAAAGATGTCCCCAGAAACCTTTCCCTCATCCCATAATGGGTCATTCTCTTCTTATGCCTTCACTCTTAGCTCAGTTTAAATAACCTTCTTTCATTTTATGACTATTTCTGTTAAGTTTTGTGGCTGGCAAAAGGGAGGAGTCGGGTGGACCAGTTCAAAGCCTTTATTGAAGGATGTTCGAGCAGGCGGCTGAGTCCAGCGGAAGCAGCAATAAGGGAAGGGGTGGGGGGGATTTTTAAGGGCTTGGAGCAGACCCCTGGAGCGGCTGAGTCACCCTACTGGTCAGCTCCAGCATCCAGGATGTAGGTGAAACAACCATTCCCTTTGGTCGGGGATGGTTGCTACGGGCACAGAAAGTCTAGGAGACTGGTGGCCCTTGCTCCCAGGAAATGCTCACAGGGAGAGAAACCAGATCTGAGCAGTTGCCTCTGATAATAGGGGGCTTCGTGGTCCAGGGCATGAATGGCCTTTGACGGATACCCTCTTTGTCTGAGCACAGGGGTTGGCTCAGGTCCTGTGAGAGTGCAGGCCACAGTTCCCAAGAACTCCGTGACTGTTGATCATAGCCTGTTTTACAAGTCCTGACACAGGTGGTAGGTTTCCGGGTGTCTCTGGCCATAACAATTTCCTTAATGTCTTTCCTCTTTCTGCTAGACTATAAGCACCAGGAGAAAAAGAACTCTCTGTTTTTGGCCATTAGCATGCCCCTGAGTGCCTAGCACAGCAGTTGACACATAATAGGTGTTCAATAAATACCTGATAGCCAAATGCAACATTTCTCTCATCTTTTGGGTGACTGATCCACAATTGTGAATGTGGTCATGACTGTAAAATGGCTGTTAGGTGTTTGACCTATGAGCACGCCGAAGGTGTCTTACAGTTAGGAGATGAAGAGGAGGATGGAATTTGCTGAATAAAACCCTGAAGGGAAGGGCTGGAGGTCTGTGATAATGTCACTGAAGGCAGATGGCCTTCACTCAACCTTTTCTTCACTCCACCCTCCACCACATGGAATGTCCCTAGCAATGACATGTTCTCACTTGTTTGCAGGACTTCACTGTTCCTTCAGCCCCAGCTGACACTATTACTGGTTTTGGTGAAGTTTTCATGAAACACAGCTTTGCACATTTATTTACATATTGTCTATGGCTGTTTGTGCTACAGTGATGGAGCAGTTGTGGCAGAGAGCTCATAGCCAATAAAGCCTAAAATATTTCCTCTTTGGCCCCTTCCAGAACAAGTTTGCCGACCCCCTGCTCCAGATCTATTCTATAACTTCCAGGAAATATAGTGGATATAAAAGATCAAGTTAAATGGTACAACAATAAGGCAACCAGTCATATCCAGAATGTGGCACATTCTACACCCATTTCCTAAAAAAATCAATGGCATTAAAAGAGGGGAGAGTCATTGTAGTACATAGGAGACTTAAATTTGGGTAAAATATGCCAAATACTAAACAATTAGGAGTGAGTGGTAAAACTGAGATAAATTCCAATGCAGATTTTTAAAAATGTCATGGACCCCAAAAAACATGTTGACTGATACATAAATAACTGATGAACCCTTCGTGTGGCTGATGTCTGCTCTTACAACAGTTTATTATTATTATTTACATATTACTCAAGCTTCTTTAACTGAAAGACCTATGATTTTATTGTGCTAGTTACTAAACGGCTTATTTATTACTCCCAAGTCATGCGGAATTTTATTCCCTTGGATTTCTTTTGACTTGCAACACCAGTGTTCACTGCCAAAAGAAAATTAGTAGATCCCCCCCCACCCAGATTAATCACATCATCATGATTACTTACCCACACATTCCTAACTTTGTTAGTTCCAATTGTGCCAACTGTTTGTTAAAAAACACCTTGTGTAGTACCATCTGCAAAGCTTAAGAAATTCTTTATTTGTTCTTCCAGAGAACTAACAAGAAAATGAAATGAAATCTTATAAGCAGTAAGCAGAAGCTTCCCTGGCTGAGTGGCTCAGATGGTTGGAATGTCATCCTGCACACCAAAATGTTGAGGGTTCGAGTCCTGGTCCAAGCACACACATTGCTTTGCTTAGGTTTTGGGTTCGATCTCCAGTCTGGGTGCATAGTGGATATTTCTCTTTCACATCATTGTTCCTGTCTAAATGTCAGTCTTCCCTCCCTCTTCCCCTCTCTCTCTCTAAAATCAATAATAAAAACATCCTCAGCTGAGGAGTAAAAAAAGTAAATGTTATGTGAGGGCGTCCCACAAAGGAGTTCTTGCATGAATTTGTTCCTTTGGTTCTGCTGTTGTCATTCGGCCATATTGGGGTTAGAATGTGTGTTTGTAAAATGCAAACAGTATAGTTACAAACAAAACAAGTGAAGTGCTCTAAATTCCTTCTTTTAGAAAATCATGTAATATGTACATTAAATAAACCTACATAAGATATATGAAAATTTATCACATGAACAGTAGAATATGTATAGAATTATAAATGACACATCTACAAAAAGATGCCTAAACAGCCCCTTTGAAAACTGAGAGAGAAAAAAGAAGAACTTAGTAGGAAATGGGGAAAAGACACAAGTGAAAATTCACCAAAAACATATAAAAATGGTCGATAGCAAAGTAAAGTATCTTCAATAATATTTCTCACTCAAAATTAGAGAAATTCAAATTTAAAAAATACTGAGATCAAAGTACTCATCTATGTGATTGGCGATATTAAAAATTATGAGAACATATTCTGTTGGTCAGGCTATGGGCCAATAGTCATTCCCATACATTGTTAGGGAGAATGTAAACTAGTACAACTGTTTTGGGAAGAATTTGGTAATCTATAACAATATTATATAGTCAATTACCTTTTGACCTGATAATCCCACTTCTAGAGAACTTTTTCCTCTTTATTTATTTAGTTACAGTATATTTTATTGATTATGCTGTTACAGTTGTCCCAAGTTCTTTTCCCTTTGCTTCCTTTCACCCAAAACCCCCATTCTCTCCTGCAGTCCCACCGCCCCCTTAGTTTATGTCCATGGGTTATGCATATAAGTGATCTGACTTCACCCTTCCCTCTATTATTCTTAACTTCTTCCTATCTATCTTGCACCCACCAATTATGTATCCTAATCCCTGCACCACCTCCCCTTTCACCGCCTTCCCGCTCCCAGCTGATAATACTCCCAATGATTCTCATACCTATGATTCTGGTCCTTTTCTGGTTGTTTGCTTAGTTTGTTTTTTGTTTTCATTTTATTTTTTAGGTTCTGTTGTTGATAGTTGTGAGTTTGTTGTCTTTTTTAATGTTCATAATTTTGATCCTCTTTTTTTTTTTAAATAAGTCCCTTTAACATTTCATAGAATAATGGTTTAATGATAATGAACTCTTAGTTTTACCTTGTCTGGGAAGCACTTTGTCTGCTTTTCCATCCTAAATGCTAGCTTTGCTGGATAGAGTAATCTTGGTTGAAGGTCCTTGCTTTTCATCACTTTGAATATTTCTCACCAGTCCCTTCTTGCCTGCAAAGTTTCTTTTGAGTAATCAGCTGATAGTCTTATAGGAAGCCCTTTGTAGATAACTCTTCTTTTTCCTTGCTGCATTTAAGGTTCTCTCTTTATCTTTAATCTTCAGCATTTTAATTATGATGTGCCTGGCTGTGGTTCTCTTTGGATCTACTTTGTTTGGGACTCTCTATGCTTCCTGGGCTTGTATAGCTATCTCCTTCAACAAATTTGGGAAATTTTCCTTCATTATTTTTTCACACAAGTGCTCAATGTTTTCCTCTTCCTCTTCTTCTGGCACCCCTATAATTTGCATGTTGGCATATTTAAAGACATCCCAGAGGTTCCTAAGTCTCTCTCATTTTTTTCAATTCTTGCTTCCACTTTCTGTCCTGGTTGACTGTTTATTTCTTCTTTATGTTCTAAATTGTTGATTTGAACCGTTTTCCTTCCCTTCACCATTGGCTTTGTGTGTATTTTCCTTTGTTTCACTTGGTCTATCCTTCATTTCTTCCCTTCTACATTTGCCATATTTAAGCACATCTGTCAAGTCTGTGAACATCTTTATTACCAGCATTTAAACTGTGCACCTGTCAGGCTGACAATCTGTTCATCTGTCATGCTGGCTGTTTCTTTGTTACTTAGTTCAGACACTGGGACCATGATTTGTAACCTTTTTTGAACGATATTCCTCTGTTTCCTCAAATTGACAGGCTCCTGCGTTTCTCTGTTTCTTAGATAGAACTGTTGCATCTGTTATGTTGTATAGGTGATCCATTTCACCATGTTGTGGCACTATATGTGGCTGGGGAGTTTGAGGGGGAATGAGGCTTCTTGCTTAGCACTCACCCCTTTCCCAGCTTCCCATATGGGGTTTGCACCTCTCTAGCTGTTACCCTGTCCATGGTTCCCAGAATGAATGGGTGTGTGGATGTTTCAGAACTGTGGGGTCTTCTAAACAAGTAAATTCTATGGAGAGATAGGCAGTTTCTTCCTTCACAACAATCCCTGCTGGTTTTCACAGCCAGAAGCAATGTGGCTTTATTCCCACCCACCCACCTACCCTGCCCCTGGGCTCTGGAACCATGAGCCATGGGATCTAGTCTGGTACCTGGAGCACTCAACAGAAGTCCTACAGTGATTGAGCTTTCCAATGGTTGGCCACAACCCTGATCCCACCATAGCTGTCATGATGCCAAGCCATGCTCTGCACCACCAAATAAGCTTTGCCCTTCCTACCTGTCTAGATGAGTATTTCTGTTGTATTTTATTATTTTAAAGATCTTATTCATTATTTTTAGAGAGATGGGAAGGGACGAAGGAAGAAAGGGCAAGAAACATTAATGTATGATTGCCTTTCACCTGCCTCAATCCGGGGACCAGGCTGGAGATCTGGCTTGCAGTCTGGGTATGTGCCCTAGCTGGGAAACAAACTGGTGACCCTTGGGTTTACAGGTTGGTGCTCAATCCACTGAGCCACACCAGCCAGAGCTGTATTTCTGTTTTATATCTTTTGTTTGTTGGACTTCTGTGCAGCTCAATATTTTGGAACTTCTGGTGCCTCTAGTTTTGAGGTAGATGTATTGTTTTTGGTTGTGGAAAGAGATGCAGTGTGTCTATGCCTCCATCTTAGACTCTAACAGCTTCTAGAGAATTTAAGTTGGTAGCACATCTTCAACAATATGAAAATATACATGCACACAGTTATTAATTTCAACATTATTTACAACTGTAAAATATTTGAAAAAACCTAAGTGTCCATGCATATAAGATTGGTTGAATAACTATGGCTTGCACACCTAGTGAAGTACTATGTAGCTATAAGAAAACAGTGAGGAAGATCTTTATTAACTGATATGGCTTAATTTCCAGAATATGCTTTGAAGTAAAAAAAAAAAAAAAAAAAACATGTACAAAAAATGTATCATACAATGTATACCATAAGAAAATATGCATATTATCTTCTCAGCATTAAAAAATATTTATTTTTATTTAATTTTTTAAAATTTCTCTTTTTACAGTTGTTCTATGACAGTTGTCCCATGTTTCCCCTGATGCTCTCCCCTGCCCTGCCAACCCTCGCCCCATTTATTTATTTTAGAGTGGGAGGGAGGAAGGAAGGGAGAAAGAGAGGGAGCAAAACATCAATTTGAGAGAGAAATATCAGTTGCCTTTTGCACACTCCCTGACTTGCAAACCAAACCTGCAACCCGTGTCCTGATGGGGAATTGAACCTGGGACCTTTCATCATGCTGGAGGATGCCCAACCAACCAAGCCACACTGAGTCACGTGGTACATCTTGTCATTTTTGCAAACAGAAAGACGGGAAAGATAGCTAAGGAGATTGGTTGCCTAAAGGAAATGGGCAGGGACTGGATGGTAAGAATGACAGAATGGGAGGAGGGTGGAAGGGCTGAAGGGAGATTGACACTTCTCTGAGTTCTGACTTTTGGAATCATGTTAAGTCCATTAGGAATGTTATTCAAACTCCATAAGTAGTTAAAATGAATGTAGAAGTAGAAGAAAACCCAAATGGAATATACAGACCAACAAATTTAGAAAACTATTGTAAGGCTAAAAACAAACAAAAACCGTACTGAAATATTGTTACCATATTTGTTTTTCACTGAGGTACTGCTTAACAATTCAGTAACTTCTTTATGTGTATTCTAGAATTGAGCAAATAAGTAAATATACTGTGTATAATGAAAGGCTGGCTTCTCAGTGTTGGAGAAAGCAATGAGGCAGGTGATAAAGAACCATGAGGTGGTGTTTTGGAATCAGGGGTATCAGTCTGAATTCATGGTCTTTCATATAATTTATAGATAGAGAAAAAGGTGTAGATGAGTTTGTGTGGAATGTGTGTGTGTGTATACATACATGTGCATATTTCTTTTTTTCTGCAAGAGCCTGGAAATTGTGGCACCTCAGCATTGAGTGCGCAGGGCACTCAGATATTGGTTTTGTTTTAAACCATTCTCTCACAAAAGGAGCCAGGTCTTCTTGGCTGATTCCGGGACTAAGGCAAGAAAAATACAAGAGGAACCTGAAATAAATTGTGATGCCAGAAAGTCAGGAAATGCTAAAAAATGATAGGGACATATGAAAAGGACGTTATGTTTACTTGAGAGAGACAGATAATTCACTGAATACACTATTCTTTTCACTATTCAACAAATACTTTGTATTTACCCAGCATTTGCAATAACTTGGCACTGTGTTAAACAGTGAGGATGAATATGACTTGGGGCAAAATACATGACAGTATCTGCCCTCTTTGGGTTTGTAGTCAAATAGAACATGACAAATGGGTAAATATGTGCAACAAAGTGCCACAGCATATGTACCATAATACCCATCTGGATAAGGTACTTGAAACAAAAGGAAGGTCAAGTAATTCCACTGAAATTACTGAGAAAGGCTTTACAGAGAAACTATCAGTTTGAGCTAAGTTGGAAAGATAACCTAGCAATAGCATAAAGAACGAGAGGAGACCTGATTGCAAGCAGGATCCATTAGGGGACAATTGCAAGAGTCCATGCTACAGACCATAAGATCTGGAACAGACTAGAGAGGACCGAGCAATGGTCTGGGTGCAGAAGAACAGCTGAGTCAATATTTATTGAATATGCAACAATAAATGTTAGAGTAGATGTGACAGGAATTAATCATTATTTCATTTAACAAACATTTATTGGGTAGCTACTAAATGTCAAACACTGTTCAAAGTGACAAGGATGTAGAATTAATGAAACAGATTCTACCTTCAGGAAATTTAAATTCTAATGGGAAATAGAGAATGAACAAATAGATAACTATGTCAGGTGGGTGTAAGTGTTCTAAGAAAAATTAAACAGCATAGGAGAACTAAAAAATAGTTGACGAGTGGGTTTCTATTTTACATCAGGTCTTATATCAGCAGAGAGCTGAATGAAGGAAGGTGAGGCCATGTGAATATCTGGGAAAAAAAGGTCCGGGTGGAAATAAGAGAACTATAGAGTTTCTAGCCCAGAAGGAGGGATAGTGGAAAGGCAGCAGATGGAGGCAGAAAGGAAGACCATAATGGAATGATCTTGGGTAGACTGTGGTGGGATTACTCTTCAGGAGCATAGGGCCCTATAACTTCTGTGCACAGGTATTTAAGGGGAGGCCTGGGGGCCCCTCTCTGATGGTAGCTCCATTGATAGTGGAGGCAGTATCTACAGGACCACACAGGGTTCCATAGCCCTAGGCCATTGACTAAAGGAAAGACTCAGCAGTGACCCTGATAAGTGTCCATTGATGAATGAATGTATAAAATTGAAGTGGCATATATGTAATATATATGTGATATATGATGTATAAAATTCAGCCATAAAAGAGGAAATCTTGCTATTTGTGAAAACATGGATGGACCTTGAGAGCATTATGCTAACTGAAATAAGTCAGAGAACCACAAATAATATATGATCTCACTTGTATGTGGAATCTAAAAAATAAAAACTGGTAGCTGACAGAGACACTCAGTGGAGGGTGGGTGAAATAGGTTAGGGTAATTCACAAAATGCAAACTTCCAGTTATAAGATGAATAAATCATGATGATATAATGTGCAGCATGGTGACTATAGTTAACAATACTGTATCATATATTTGACAGTTGTTAAGAGAGTAGATCTTGAAAGCTTCCATCACACATAAAAAATTTGTAACCATGAATTGTGATGGATGTTAATTTAACTTACTGTGGTAATAATAAATACATATATCAAGTCATTATGTGGCTTACCTAAAATAATTACAATGGTATAGGTTCATTATATCTCAATTTTAAAAAATAGTGACTCCAGGCTTCTTTGTTAGAGTCTTAGTGCTATGCATCCAGATTAAACCTACAAGGTCTGTCCAGAAGGTATCCAGCCATGTAATATGGAAAAGAGAGACATTTATTGAATACAATACAAGAAACATTGTACATAGGACAATGATGCTTCAGTCCCCTTCAAAATAGGTGCCTTGAGAATGCACACAGTTCCCCCAATCTCTTTTCAGCTGCCCTGTCATTTTCTTGAATCTCAACTAGAGTTTGAAATATCTTCCATTACAAAGGTGATTTTAGTTTGGGGAAAAGCCAGAAGTTTCAGGGTGCCAAATTTGGGCTGTAGTGGGGCTGAGTCACCTGGGTGATTTGATTTTTCACACACATGATGCATGAGTGGATGTGTTGTCATGATGCCACTTCCAATCACCAGTTGCCCATAGCTGTGCCCTTCTGAATAATCTGAATGGTATCCACAGAGGAATGTTGAAGCTTAATGCAAAATTTGAGGCAGATTTTTTGCTCTACTTGCTCAGTCATTTTGTATGCGGCAGCCACATAGTACATATGCTCACTCAAAAGCACCTACCATCCCCACTGACTAGTACAGTGAAATCATCATTATTCATGCATGCACATTTCAGTCCATTCTCCTTGGCTGACAGGTGACATCAATGTCATGCAAACAGTTCTAGTTATATTAACAATAGCTTGACTTTGTCAGACAGATCCTGTGTGTAGTATAGGAAAATCAGACTGGGGAGGTGGAAAATTATTTCAATTTAGAAATGTTGAATTTGAGGTATCTAGGAGAGGGTCAATAGGTCATGTTCAGTGGTTGGTCTATATAGGAGCCTATAGCCCGGGAAATATGCTGGGGTTGGAAAGAAGAGTCACATGCTTATTTGTGATAGTAACATTACAGGAATTGATGCGGTCATTGAGGGAGGGTTGAAGGAGGAAGAGGATTGCTGTCAGCACCTGAGGATTACCAACATTTTAAGAAAGATCAGAAATAACTGAGTCTACAAAAAAAGACTGAAGAAGGAATGTTTGGAAGGAGGAGGAGAAATACTAGAAATGTAGTATCATCAAAGTCAAAGAGATTTCTCAAGACAGAAATAGTCAACATTGTCCAATGAAGAGATGCCAAAGAGGCAGTGAGAACATAAAGACATGGAATATAGACTCTTTTTTCAAGAAACTTTTATGCAAAAGGATAATGTCAGGGGGATATTAGCCAGGGGGAATCAAGGCAATTGAGGTGAGGCAGCTCCTTTTTTGTTTTGTTTCAAAGGGGGTTGAAATGAGCAATCTGCAGGCCTTGTGGAAGCCTACTTTCAGAGGGAACTAATCATCTAGAGAAGGACTGGCTACCTAAGCAAACTCTCACAGGAGAAAATGGAAGCAATAGCATTCTCCTGGTTTAAAAGCGAGAACACCCACCCTTTGTACTAAATTGTGATCCTGTCATTATTTAAGAGTTTGACATTTCATGAACTACGGAATTTTTGCATTATTTTGATTTTTGAAAATATTGTGTTCAAATTTTATGATGAAGTTTTTTGGGTGCTCCTTAAGTTTTATGGCCTAAGTAAGATCCCCCTTCCCTCACCGTAGGCCCGGGCTTATTTGACACAGATACTTCATTCACCAATAAAAGCGTTGTTAGGTTTAATCATCCTGGAGAGAGGTTAATTGCAGAGAGGTCATGAGCAGACTAGGGATATACAACTGAGGGGGAGGTGGAGACTGTCTGGGACTCAGATGTGATGGATCTGAATTCTAGGAAAGCAGAAATGCTCCATGACCTCCTTTCAAGGACATTATACAGAAAGGCACCCACATACGAATGGGCCTAGGTTTGAATGTCAGCACATATGATAATAGCCCTTAGACACACACTAAGTCACTCTGCTATGATCTAACTCTTACGTCTCAGTAACGTCTTCTTCCTCATAGTGATAAACTTTTTACTGCCAGCAAAAATATCCCAGTTTCTTGCTAATGATCTCGCAATATTACCAAATTATGAACCCAATATTACATTTCCTTATTTTGGTACATGCTTTTCTTGAAAAGTCACATAGCACGATTTATGTCCTTCCCCTTGTGATAGCTTTTCTCCATCTCTGTCTCACATGTTCATAATAGATTTATGAGTTTCATATCTTTACTAGTTTTCTAACAATATAAATTGCTACCCACACAGTTGATTGACATTGTTTTTATTTCTTGTTGAAACCTAACTTAATTCTGCTATTGCTGCTGGTTTACAGTTTTCAGTGATGATAAAGAGAGAATGAGGGAATCCACTTGTGAACAGCAACGCTCACAATGCTATAAAAATAGCTAGTTGATGGCAAAATGTCCCAATAGCTAATCATGTAAACTTAAGTATTGTATCATCAGGTATTGGCAAAGAAATAGACATCTATTCAAACATTCCTTGCCAATAGTGTGATAGTGAACATTTAACAACTGGTTCTCCAGGAAATAAAAAAGTCCTAAATTTTCATGGTATAAATGCTCTCACTGTGATTGATTTTAAGCTGTTAACCTAACATCACTGAATGTAGAACGGGAAAGACCTGCACAGTAACACACTATTATTCAATATTTATGCACAGAGATGCAAGGAATGTAAATAATAGCAAGAATATGGGTAGTTGCAAAATAAGTAGAAAGTGGTGAGTTTTTGAGAATCCATTACTTTAAAAAATACTTAATTCTAAATTTACAGAGTTCAATTTTTACTAATAGCTTGCAAAATTTCCCAAAATTTCACAATCAGGTTTCATGAGCCTGTGTGATACACCACTTGTTCCTTACCAACCTCAGTGCAAAGCAGCTCATAAGCAGAGAGATCTAAAGAATAAAACTTGTTGCTTATAGGACTAGCAGCAGCTCTGAAGAATGGTGACTGCCTTAAAGGAATAATGACTGGGAAACTGGGAGACTTGGGAAAATCAGTAAGGCAAGGGTATGAAAGTAAAATACATGATGGCTGTCTTATCCTCTGAAAAGCTCATGATGCTTTGCCTTCACCTAGTTTTGCACTATGCAAGTGGGACCATGCTTCTGGATCTGCCCCGCACCACTGCTCTGCTGGGTAACTTGAAATGATTTTCCTCTCTAGGTTTATGAAAACCAAGGACTGCATGCTGGCATTGGAAAATGGGGGCTCACCATAAAGATGGTTTGTCTTAAAAATAATAGAGAGGGTTATTACTCGCAGAATAATATTCTAAGATTAAAGCTCCCCTTGGCAAACATTTGGTATGCTTGGGTTAGAAGAAAAGTCCCATTCTCTTCAGTTTTGTCGAAGTCAGAGTAATTTAGGAAAATGTATTTGTACTATCACTGATATAGGTGTCTTCTAGGTGGGCCATTTACTGGACCCACATTTATGGTGATTAGATCAGTCCCTTGGGATTGAAAGGCCTAGACCCAAGACATGTTCAGATTCTAGTTATTGGGAGGACACATTCAGAATAGAGGCAGGAAAGCCAACTACTGGAGTCTAGAGCTTCAGCCCATCACACCTGGAGGAAAGGGGAGAATGTCGACTAGGAAATGCAGCCTTAACCCTGAGCCATTTCTGTTTCTAATGAGAAAGCATAATGCTGCAACGCAACTTTTTCATGAATGTAGTTACTTTACATTATTATTTTCTATTTATGTGCTACTTCATGAATTTCCATTCTTGTGAGCAAATTACATTTGATTGCTCTCTTCTAGCTGTGAAATGTGCCAGCCAAACAAAGCATTTTGGGTGTAAGGCAGTAGTTTTCCAATCATCTTCCAGATAAAAGAAACTTCCTGAGCAGTTCCAGTCTGTGGTTGGGTTCTGAGTAAGATTTTATTTGATAAAAGAGTTCTGTAGGCTCAAAAATCAAGTTTGTAAACCACCAGTAAGAGAGAAAAGAGGCTGAACTTATGTAACATGACAAAAGTAAGAAATAATTAATCTGGAAGCATTGTAAAGTCACTGTTTGAATTTACACTATGATACAAGCCAGTGGTTTGAAGCTAAAAGAGGTGTGAAAAAAGCCCTCTACATTAAATTGGAGATTGTTGTCCAGATATTATTCTTTCTCAAGGACTATTGATTTAAAAAAAATAATAAAGCTGTTTTAAAATGTTGTGTAAGGATGACACCATATTCAATGACAAATGGACTGCATAAACTATCTTCCCTGGGCCTTATCAAAGCTTTTCACATGGTGCTTGCATGGTTTGTTTTGATGGGCAGAATCCAGTCCTGCATCCTTATCTAGCTTCATTATTATGGATATGAACATGGTTCTGAGACTCTCACTAGTTCCATAAAAGATTTTATAAAATGCAGCCTGATAAATTTTCTATTCAACAAGAAAGCAAAAGAATGTTTCTTCCACTGTACTGCAGTTTATTTAAAGACATCTGACCTGAGTTTCTACAGGAACTTGTTTTTATAGGGGGAATATTTAGGTTACAATCCTTGACTATTACTCATCCCTCTTCTCTTTCTCCAAACTAAATTGAAGTGCTTCCCCCGCCCCAATATCTCCTATTCCAGGAAAGCCTAGAATGAAAGACAGATTGAAAAACAAAAAAATTGAGAGCTGTGCCAAACATAGGGAAAAGCATTTCACAGGAACGTAAAGCTCTCTTTGTCACTATATTAATTCACATCAGTCTAACTCACTTAGAAAAAATGAAAGGGTAATTTTACATCTAAAATCCCCCGATACCACATTTTCCACCATGGAGGCTCTCTAGTTGTTGGTTTGGGTTTTGCTTTTTGGGGGGTTTCCCCTCTCTCTAACTCAAGTTAAAAAGGACCCAACTTGTAAGTCAAGAAACAAGTATGTTCTTGATGTGACAATATCACACTTCTTATCTACTGGCAAGTGTGTTCACATGAGCTAAGTGTTATGCAAAGGTTATCTGATTTCTTTCTTATAACAACTCCAAAGAAGGACATTTTTTATTCCAACTTTGTAGATTAGAAAATTGAAGCTTAAAGGGATTACATGATTTGCCCAAGGTCACTCAGCTAGTAAAGGGTTAGAAGGATGCAAATGCAGGCAGTGGAACCCAGGGTTTGCACATTTAACTGCACAGGAGAATCAAAGGAAATGGTGGAGGAAGTAACTACAACAGTCCCTGATGCAGGAACTGAGAGACAACAAAAGATGAAGAGCTATTGTTCTTTTCCTAGTGGAGGCTATTCTGGGCCCTGCTTCTTGGCATCATCATTGTAAGAATGTCCAAACCTGTAGAAAATTTGTGTAAGCATTTATTTGAGCCAAACATAGTGCATACCTAGAAACAAGATCTCAACAGACTGAGAAAATGCTCCCAAGCATGATAGTTTGCAATTAGTGTTACACATTTGGAATTTAGGAAGGAATATAAGGAAGATGATACAGATGTGGGAGAAAGCAAGGCAGGGAAACGTCTCTGATTATATTACAGGACAGTTACCCCAAGTATGTGTTCTCTTGAAGGTGGTTACACTTTGGTGGGGGGAGTGCTCTGAAAAGTAGGCATTTCAAAACTGTGTTAACCTAGATGCACAGAAACAATGAACATGGCTTGCTTAAGGCAGGGATAACCTTTTACCAGATAAGTTATAGGCCAGAGACATGACTACCCACCATGACCTGACCTGCTCAGTTAGGAATTTACGATCAGATAACCCTGTGAGGTTACTTTTCATTAGATTTATTCCAGAGTCCCTTTTCACCTACTCCATTCAGCTATGCATAATATACAATTTTCTATATTTCTTAAACTTTATGTGCCTTACGAAATAATTTGTATGAGGTCGAATTTGCCTAAGTCAAATGAAAACTAAATGGAATGGGAAAGGAGAAAGGTGGGTAGGATTATTTTTTTTTTAATTTGGAAGCTAAAAAGGAAAATAATTATATAGAGAAAAGAAGTGTGAATGGGGAGAAAAACAGAAATTAGGAGAAAGAAATAGCAAGTAGAAAGAAGTTAATTCTTAATTATAAAAATGTATGTGCTAGCCTGAATTCTCTCTCTCTTTCTCTCTCTCTCTCTCTCTCTCTCTCTCTCTCTCTCTCTCTCTCTCTCTCTCCCTCTCCCCCCCCCCACCCCCCTCTCTCTCTTCCATCCTTCCTTTCTTGTTTTCTTGAGCTCTTTCAAATTCTCTGGATCATGAATGTGCTCAGGGCACATCTTCATTATGGTAGTTATTTGTCAAGGAACTGAAGAAAGTAAGAAAAGTTAAGGAAATTTAAAACAACAACAACAATAACAACAGAATATAAGTCTAACAGCTCACTAGGCCTTGGTGCACAAAGGCCTCAAGAGAACTGGAACAGCATTCAGCTACTAACATAGTAGTATTTCATTATTGTCTTCCCCTCATTAGCAGGCCTGTCTGTCTCTCTGTGTCTCTGTCTCTCTCTCTCTCTCATGGCTTTTACTCTGGACTTTGACTGCATCATAGCCTTGCCTTCTTTCTGTATATGTTCGATGTAAGAAACATCCAAACCTGTAAAGAATTTTTGTAAGAGTTTATTTGAGCCAAACTGATGACATATTTGAGAGTTAGATCTCAAATGCTCCCCAAAGTAACAGGTTTGCAGCTTCTTTTATGCATTGGAAAATAGGATGGAATGTAGAAAAAATTACATGGAAGTGGGAAAAGGCAAGGCAGGGACTGGAGTACAAGGTAGTTAACAAGATTGTGTGCTCTCCAGAGTAAGATCCACTGCAAGGGTTATTCTGGTATTTCGAAGATGGGTTAACCTAGACACACAGAACAATGGACAGGGCTGGCTTAAAGCCTTTCACTAAAGAAGTTAGAGGCCTGGGGCATGATTACCCACCAAGACCTGACCAGTTAGGAATTTATGATCAGATCACCCAGTGGTGTTATTCTCCATAGAATCCCTTTTGCCATCAATTTATATCACAGCTTTTGCCAAACCACCCAGGGAAGTCCCATTTATTCATTCTTTCATTCATAAAATATTTAGCTTGGATTAGACACCTCTCTTATATGTTCCCTTGACACTCACTTCTTCCCTGTATTAAATATTTTTTAGACCATCTGACCATTCATAAGAATCCCCTCAGTTGTACCTTTTACCCTCATAATGTGGCCTAAAAGTCATTTTGTAAAACATGATCCCATTTCCTTATCAGCCAGACCAGACCCCAGATCAGCCAATCAGAGTTTCTTCTGCAGCAATTTGAGATAGCAACAAAGAGAATGAGTCAATCTCTCTAGGTGGCTGTGCCTTTAACTTACGTAACGTGGCTGTCCTTGATCCTCACCTATTCATACACTGTTTTGTTTTCTCCAACCCAGACAGAATTTAGCTTTCTTACTAGTGTCCTTGAAGGTGTCTGATCATCCTGGTTATCTTATCATTTTTGTAGTCTCTACTGTAAATGAGGTGAAGAGGAGAGAGGTAACTCAGTGTCTCCCTTCCTTGCCTTTATAACTCTGTCTCGTCTGGGTCACATTCGCTCTTCCCCTTGTTTTAGTCATAGCAGTTTAGCACTATCATCTTTTGCAACTTGTGCGTTCCCTGAGAAGTCACCCTCTAAGTCAATCAGCTTATCAAAGTATTACTTTCAAACTAGATATTCCTCCTGCGGAGAATTCTTGTCATAATTATCTTCTTCAGTAAGGTTTATACTAGGAAGCTGTAACCAGCTTTATAATAGCACCTATATCAGTGAGCAAAGAAGTCATTCTTTGGAAAATATTAAGAGAAGCAGAGAGGCGAGCCAGAAAGAGAACACCGCTTATGTAGACAATGGGTCTCTAATTCCTGGTTCCTGTCTTCCCGAAGGCCAGGCTACATTCCTCCCTTTGTTTTATGAAATAGCCTATTACCTAATAATTCCCTTTTAACTTAGATTAGCTAGGCCACATAGCACTTGTCACCCAATAACCCAAATTAATCTAGTCCCCTGTCAAAAAGCATCACTTTTTATTACCATTGATAGTTATCTTGTCTTCCCTCTTCACTTGAATGAAAGCTTCTTAAGGGCAAGGACTGCATTTGTCTTGCTTACTATTTTACTCTCAGCACTTACCATGTTTCCCAGACACATAATAACTGTATTTTGAATGACTATACAGTTATTACTGCCAATTGTGTACGATGCACTGTCTTACGCACTGTGATTATAAAGATAAAAGACGTGATCCTTGACCTCACACTGCTTCGAGTCTAGATTATTCTCAAACCAGTTCAGTTCTACTTCTACTTTCATTGTTCCTTGACTCAGAGCTTTGGTACAGGAGACAGTGTTGATTCAAGTGACCAAATCTCACCAGGGGCAGGGATAAAACTGGGCCCTGGGGACAGCAGGAACCAGGGACAAATGAGGTCAGACTCTTTTCCATGTCACACTTTTTTTCTCTTGAGCATTCATTATATATAGCAACCACCAGAGTTTTCACACTTACCTTATTCCAGCTTTATTATGATTTTCCATGGTTATAATTGGAAAAATCCTAGGGAAGCTCTCTAAGTGGTTCAGCTCATGTTACGTGTACTTCTCTGGGCCTATCATTGTGGAGGGAAGGCTCTAGATTTGTTTTAGTTTGGGTTTCCATCTCTACACCAATAATGGCCAGCAGGATCTATAGGACAATGGTACCTTGCAATCCTAAACACACAGATGAGGCATGACCAGAGTGGTGGAAGAGGTATTCTTTCCAGCAGACAAAATAAAACATGTCTTCCCACCACATCTCCTTATCCTCACATTCATCAACTCTTTTTTAACTCTTACTTAACAAATGTCCACTCAATGCTCGTTTAATGCAAGGCATTGTCTATACTCAAGCATTTACATTTTATGGATCAAGATTATCTTTTAAAGGGAAAACAGATGCCTTTTCTCAATTCCTATACTCGTAACCCACTTTTTCCTGCATTTATTTTTCAGAGTCACAGCATAGTGAAACCTTCAAGCACTGGTTTATCTGGATCATCCCGGAACACATGAATCAGGTTATTTTATTTTTTGTTCCTATCCTTGCCATCCCTAATCTGTCAGGCAGTCCTGAATCTATACCATCAGGCTTGTTTGTTCTACTTCTCTATCCTTTTATCATGGTTCCATTAACTCACATCCAAGGATGTCAAGAGAATAAATAGCCCAATAAAACAAAAGAATATACTTCCAGATTTTAAAAGAAAGAAACATATAAGAAATACATAAATCATGTGTATGACAATAGCCCAGAAGATTGCATGGGAAGATCTTTGTGTTTTCTGTAGGAGAAAAGAAAAATGGATTTTTTTTTCTTGCATCAGCATTTGACAGCTGGAGTTATTTATTGTATATTGGGCACCAAACAGGAGGGCTGGACATTAGGAATAATTTTGCCTGAATAAGCACAATTCCACGGAGGGTGACCATATATTTTTCTCTGATGATCACGTTAAAACAGGAATAATTTAAACATGAGCCAAACCTACATTTTGTCTAAGAAATGATTCATCATGACCATTTCCTCCTTATAAAACATGGTCCCTTACAACAAGCACTTGGCCTGCTGACTTCCTATCACTTAATGTCATGCCTGTGTCATGGAGACTCATGTCTCAGCAAACTTGTCCCAGATAAACAGAAGACGCTTGTCCAAGAGTAACAAACACCTGGTCCACAGGTTGGTAAGAGCACAAATAAAGATAAATTTGTTAGCCTGACCTGAAAGTGCTCTAGATCTCAAATCAATCCAATGTTATCTGACATTTGGCACCTTCTCTATCTACCAAAATGACCCCTCTTTGTTCAGGGTGTCATCACTCTTTTTCAAGTAGTAACTGTTATTTTGCCTCCTGGTGCTTACCTGCTGCTCCAGTAGGGAACATAGTGATTTTCAAGTTTAGCCTTGTCCTCTAGTGGAATATAATTCTAAGTCATTCTAAATCAAATGTTTAGTTTCTGGAGTCAATACTAATGTAAGGCTAAGCTTAACATCAAAGGAGAAGGTTTTTCCCCAAGATTCTCTCCCTGAATTGAATTAGAAATAAACTACTTTAGCATTTAAAAACTACACTTTAGAGATCTCTTAATTTTAAGATCATAGGTTTACAATTGAGGAAACTCAGGCTCCAGAAACTCATTTTCCCCAGGTCACACAAACATCAGTGAGAGAGTGGGAGCTTACACTAGACATCATTTCGTTTGACCTTAATTATGGAGAAAGCTGTTAAATATACGTTCTAAACATTTTAATACATTTAGTTATGACAAAGACATTTTTTTCTGTCAGTAGAAAGCTGGGTCAGCGAACAGCCAGCCGTATAGATTCTGCAGCTTCTGTAGATTCACAAGCTACTAATTACTAACCTTTCTAGAAAATGAAGATTCAGGACTCCAAGCTTTGAGGTGGAGAAGGCCACGTAGATGGGGTGAGCGAGAAGCCACCGAGAAGACGACCAGCTTCAGATGCGGAAAACTGCCCCAATCTCCCCATTAGATAAGAACAGACTTATACTACTAATATTACTGCTGCCGCTATTCTTATTTAGCATAACCTAACTCCTAACGTCCTCCCAATGCAAGCTGTGAGATGCAGTTTACAGCTCTTAGGAACATAATTTTTCTGATCAAAGCCTGTCTGCTATCATCTGGAAGCCTGGGATTTGCAAGCAGCAGTTCGCTGGCAGGTTGGAAATAAAAGCTTTTTCTCATGACTTTCACAGGAACATAACATGATCTTCTGGCTGGAACAGGAGAGGGAGCTTTATGGGAGGACAGGAATCACACCCAGTTTGCCCCAAACACAAGAGCCTTAAGGATTGTGTGATCATTGCACTCCCTGCAAATCCTTCCAGGCTTACATCTTTCCTTTGTTCGCCGTTTTCACCAGCTGATCAGTCTTTCTTCTCTCAGGCTCTGCCTACTGTCTGCTTACTCTTCACAGGATGACCATGCAATGCTACAGATTTTCCCAAACTTCCGCCCATTTTATTTATTCAAAAGTAACAGCTCTCCCCTTGTCCTACTTCATAGGGGGACCAAATGCTCTTAGCAGAATTTTCTTTAATCATTCTAAATTTTCTCCTCTTAAGACAGATTATCTAATCATGTATTTGCTTAACATCAGCATGAAATTTAAATTTAAAAATTCACTAACCTTTTTTATGTCCTGTGGGAGGCAGATTGCAGCAATTGTAAATTCATTGGCAATACTACACAGCAATGAAAAAGAATGAATTCTATCTACATGCACATCGTGGCTGAATTTCCCAGACATAATGAATCTCCCAGATGAGCAAAAGAAAGGGCACACAGAAGAGTACATGCTGAATAATTCCATATGTATGACGTCCAAGAGCAGCAAACCTAATCTACGGTAATACGGGTCAGAGTGGCTCCCGTTGGCAGGGGTAGGAGTGTCAATGCCAGTGAGCCCAAGAGCCTGCTGGTGCTGCCAGGAACATTCTGCCTTGATCCAGGATGTGGCAAAATTATTTCATACTTCTTTAAATATTCACCAAGTTGTAGACAAAGATTTGTGTCCTTCGCTATATATAGCTGTATATATAGAGCATGCTTTCATCTTAAATATTGTGAAGTATGTGATAACCTGTATTTAATTTTGCTTGATATTTTCACATGAGTGCATGGAGATTTTTTAATATCTGTATAACTCCATTGTGTGCATGGATATATCGTTGTATATGCAATTAGTTCTTTATAGCTGTAGACCTGTACTTAAAAAATTGTTTTTGATCCAGTGACTTGCTACTGTCTCTGATTTATGTAAGTTGCATTCTTTAGGGTCATCCGTTCCTGTGATTACAAATCCTTTCAGGGTGCACGAAGTCTCTAGTCCTAGACTTTGTCAGCGGGCGACCAATGGCTTGCCCAGCTTGGTTGCCCAGCCAGGCTGCCCTGTGAGAAGAAACAGCCTACATCCCCTCCCTGCGCTCAGCTTGTATTCCAGTATTGCTACGATCACCTGGTGTCTCCTGATCAGAATCTTTCTAGATACGCCAGACATTACCAAAAGAACACCCGGAAATCCTCCTTTAAATCTTTAAAATTGATTCTGAAAACAACCGTATGATAAAAGAAAAGTATACTGCAGTCAATTCATAATCCTCACAAAACTAACAAGAAACATAGGAGTGGGATTCCATGATCATAGCACACTCACAAGTCACTTATTTTCTCATATCTGTGTTCTTTGTTCATTGTTGTCCATATGTGTAAATCATTTAAAAGATTTAAAAACATAATTATAGTTATAACATTTTAACTTAGCAATTTATCGCATAATTTTGAAAATATTCCAGTAAATTAAGGTACTGCAATTTCTTTTCATTTTGTAAAACATATGGGTTTTAAGGGTTTTTTGGTGTTATGAATAATGAATATTTTCAAGCATGTAGCTTTTTTTACTGCTTCAACATTGAACACAGTTTACATTTTCAGGGACAAGATTACTGAATGGGAAGACTTGGGTGTCTCTTGAAACATGGAGGCAAATTTGCTTTAGAAAAATATTATACTGATTCTAAGCCTGCTAGCAATGCATCATGATTACTAGCTTCACCACTGTCCTGCCAACACTAAATAATTTCTTTTTCTTTTTAAATAACATCTTTACTGAGATATCATTCACATACCACCCAGACCCATTAGCAATCACTCCCTATTTTCTCTTCTCTCAGCCGTTGGCAAAACTGTCAACTTTCTGTTTCTATGGATTTGCCTATTCTGAACATTATGGATAACTGGAATCACACTATATGTGAGCTTTTATATCTGGCTTCTTTCACTGAGGCTAATTTTTTTAAGGTTTATCCATGTTGTGGCATAAATCAGTATTTTGTTCTTTGTTTATGGCTGAAAAATTATTCCATTTGTATGGATTTAACATTTTTCTTTGATTCATCAGTTGATGGATATTTGGGTTGTTTCCATCATTTGGCTGTTATAAATAATGTTGTTATAAGTAGTTGTACACAAGTTTTTGTGTGGATGTGTTTCAAAATCTATGACTACTAAGTAAGAGTAGAATTACTGGGTTTTTCTACGTTTAACTTTATGAGGAACTGGTAAGTTGTTTTCAAAGGTGGCACACTATTTTATATTCCTGAAAGCAATATACGAGGATTCCAATTTCTCTGTATCTCCCATTTATTATATTTTCTTTCTTCCTTCCTTGATGCAGACATCTGAAGCACACATTTTTCATTTTGATAGAGTCCAGTTTATTTATTTTTTTCTTTTTGTAATTTGTTCGTTTGCTGTCATACCTAAGAAACTATTTCTTAATTCTCAAAGATTTACATCTATATTTTCTTCGAAGAGTGTCATAGTTTTAGTCCTTAAATTTATGTCTATGGACCATTTTGAGTTCATTTTTGTGTGAACTAATGTTCAACATTTTTATCTTTTGCATGTGGATATACAGTTGTTCCAGCACCATTTGTTGAAAGACTATTCTTTCCCCACTTTGAATGGTCTTAGCATTTTTATTGAAATCAATTAACCCTAGGTGTTAGGGTTTATTTCTAGATTCTCAATTTGATTCTATTAATCTATATTTCTGTACTTATTCCAGTTATACGCTGTCTTATTTACTGTATCTTTGCAGCAAAATTTTAAATCGAGAAAGATATGTTCTCCATTTTGTCAAGATTGTTTTAGCTAAGTCGCTTTGATTATTAATATTATAATAAGCTGTCAATTTCTATACAAACAATGAAACTCTGGGTTTTCTTTTTTAATCCTCACCAGAGGATATGTTTATTGATTTGAGTGGTGAGAAAGAGCACACTCGCGTGCAAGAGAGAGAGAGAGAAAGAGAGAGAGAAAGGTAGAGGGAGAGGGAGAGGAGAAGAGAGAGGAAGAGAGAGAAAAACATTAGTTGGTTGCCTTCCAGATGTATCACCCTGACCAGGGATCAAACCCACAACCTAGGTATCTGCCCTAACTACAAATCCAATCGACAACCTGCCGGTGTGTGGGACAATGCTCCAACCAATTGAGCCACCCAATCAGGGCAGCCGCTGGGATTTTGATAAGTATTGTGCTGAATCTGTAGATTAATTTTGGGTGTGTTGCCATGGTAACAATGTTAAATCTTCTAATCCATAAATATAAAATATTCTTCTATTTATTTAGGTCACCTTTAATTTTTTTTCATCCATGTTTTCTGGTTTTAAGTGTAAAGTCTAACACATTTTAAATTAAAGTTTTACTTTAAAAAGTATTCTTTTGATGCAGTTACAAATGCAATTGCTTTTTAAATTTCATTTACAGATTGCTCATTGATAGTCCGTCAAAATACAGTTGATTTTTGTATATTACCTGATGTTCTACAACTTTGCTAAATTCAGTAATTACTTCTGATCATTGTTTTTTGTACATTCATTTTGATTCTCTCTATTATGTCATGTGCAAATACAGAAAATTATACTTCTTCTATTTTGATCTGGATGACTTTTTAAAAAAATTTACTGGGTACTTGCTTAAACTAGTTCCTGTAGTACAATATTGAAAGAAGTGATGAGGGTAGTTATGCTTGTCTTGTTCCTGATCATAGGGATAAATATCTAACCATTAAGTACGATGTTAGCGGTGGGGTTTTGTAGATGACCTTTATTAGGTTGAGGGAGCTCTCTTCAATTTTTAGTTTATTGAGTATTTTCCTCTTGAAAAGGTGTTGGACTTGTTAAATACTTGTTTTGTGTGGGTTGAGGTGATCAATTTTTGTTTGGTTGGTTGTTTTGTTTTGTTTTAATTATTAATGTGGTATATTACATTGATTTTTGTTGAACTACCCATACATTCTTAGGATAAAACTTGATCATGGCATGGTGTATAGTCTTTTTCACATGTTGTAAGACTTAACTTACTATTATTTTGTTGAGGATTTTTGCATCTATATTTATATGAGATATTGGTCTATAGTTCTCTTGTGATATTTTTGTTCATTTTGGTATCTAGGTAATATTGCACTGATTTTTATTCTCCTTTAAACATTTTATAGAATTCACCAGAATGTAATTTCTGTTATACATTTAAATGGTATGGTATTAACTCGATGTTATTTTATCTTCTATTTCTTTGATGACTAACAAGGTTAAACATTTTCCCATAGATTTGCTTGCTAATTATCTGCTAATATGTATTATTTGTTCATGTTCTTTGTTCATTTTCATGGTAGGGGCTCAGTGTTCTTCTCATCAATTTTAATGAACTTTTTGTAAGAGTAAATCTTAGATCATTATATTTTATTCTAGTAAATTTTCTTTATCCAGAAATATTAATATATTTTAGGCAGAGAAAGATTTTAAAAACACTTCTGTTTATAATAATTTTCTCATAATTTTATCCTGTTGGCACGCATGCAAAATTATTCTATATTTTAAGGGGGAAAATAGGAGGTCACAAATCTAATTAAAAGTAAGTTTAGGTTCCTTGATTCCAAGACCAATTTAAAAAATGTTTTTATTGCATATTTATTTGTTTTTACTACACCAAACTAGGCATATATATCAGATCCATAAGATTTTATCTGTCTTCTGAGTTCTTGCTAATGGTTCCATGTAGTGAGTTTGACTTATTGAGTACCATGCCTCTGTCCTCAGTTTAACACCACATTCAAATTCCTCTGACTTCCTGTTTAACCCCAGAAGACATTGAAGTGATAATCAAACAATTTAACTAATATGTATATTAAAAAATTAATTCTGCTTACCATGCTAATGAAGAGCTAATAAAGAGGACTCACTGAGTCCTCTATAATGTCAAATATTTGATTAAGAAGACCAGGTGGCATACAGCCTGACTAGAGGATCTGAAGATAAAAATCATTTCATGCAGGCCTATCACAATGCTGGAACATATCCCATTAAACATGCATTATTTGTTTTCATTTAGAAATATTTATACTAGTTTATTACACACTGCTTAATATATTTACATATGTTCCTGCAAATTAGCCAAGAGGCGGAGGAGTGGGGCACCCCAATAAATTCTGTTCAGAGTCAGTCTTTGAGGTTCAGAGATACCTCAAAGAACAGAGCAGCTCTGCAAATGGAGATTAAGAAGGTTACTCTACTGGTTCCCACCTGATACTTCATTTTGACTATAAGGTAGTTTGATTCATATTTCAGTTGCCTTTTCTGGATTCTGTCATTTGATGTTGTTCCCTTCCATTTGAGAGGGAGAATTTATGATCAGCTCTGCAAAACTCATGTTATGCATATATTTTGTGCAGGTCATGTGTGTGTGTGTGTGTGTGTGTGTGTGTGTGTGAGACAGAGAGAGACAGAGAGAGAGAAGGTAGGTGGATACGGATGAATGAGTTTAAGTACAGAAAAAGTAAACAAAATGCACATGGTATATTTTTGCTAGCATAGATTAAAAACCAAATCACTTATTTTCAAGTATATTTTATTGATTATGTTGTTACAGTTGTCCCAATCTTTCCCTCTTTGCCCCCCTTGCCCATTATCCCTTGTCTTCCAGCAATCCCCATTCCTTAGTTCATGATCATGGGTTGTTCTTAACACCCCCTATTTTGTACCTACCAATTATGCTTCTTAATCTCTGCACCTTTTCCTCCATTCTCCTCTTTCCCCCTCCCAGATGATAACCCTCTAAATGATCTCCATGCCTATGATTCTGTTCCTTTTCTGCTTGTTTGCTGTTTATTTTTGTTATTGTTTTTTTAGGTTTTGTTGCTGCTGGTTGTGAGTTTGCTATCATTTTAATACTCATAGTTTTGGTCTACTTTTTCTTAAGTAAATCCCTTATTTCATGTAATAATGGCTTGGTGATGATGAACTCCTTTAGCTTTATCTTCTCTGGGTAGCACTTTGTCTGCCCTTCCATTCTAAATGATTAGCTTTGCTGCATAGAGTAATCTTGGTTGTAGATCCTTGCTTTTCATCACTTGGAATACTTTTTGACAGTCCCTACTTGCCTGCAAAGTTTCTTTTGAGAAATCAGCTGGTAGTCTATAGCATCTGATAGAGGTTGGCTATTTTCATTTTGTTTAGTTCTTTTCATGAGGTTTTGTTCTGTTCTTTCATTTGGGCCATATTTCTTCGTGTCCTCAATGTGGAAGCCTCCCTGTGTTTGTTTCTGTGTATTAGGTAGAGCTGCTTTTCCTCCCTATCTTAGTAGGGTGGCCTGTGTAGTAAAGGTGGCTGCAAATTGTGTACGCAGAGCCTTCAGTGGTTGCCAGGGTGGGGCCGTCCACTTCACCACTTTGTGGTTCCATCTGTGATAAGGGGCTCAGAGAAGGGGCAATGCCACTGCCTGGCTTCTGGCAATTTGCCTGACACTCATCCTGTTTCCGGTCCCTCTATTTCCTGTATGCAATTGGCACCCTTCCTATAGCTGCCCTGGGGTTTGCATAAGTTCTAAGACCACGCTGGCCCTTTAAGTGGTGAAAATCCATCAGTTTCTTCTGCCACCCTAACCCCCACTAGGTTTTATAGCCAGAGGTAATAGGGGTTTATCTTCCCAGTGCTGGAACCTTGGGCAGTTCAGTCTGGTTGGGGGCTGGGGTCACTTGCCTCCAGCGTATCCCTCCCGATTTTTATCCACCACACCTGAATGTGGGGCCATCCATTCAGCCACCACCACTGCTTGTCTGAGCCACACCGCCTCTCTGCCTGGTCTCTGCAACTCTGCCCCTCCTACCCATTTGGATGAATGTGGCTTCTTTAAATTCTTTGTTGTTGGACTTCCATATAGCTCGATTTTCTGATGGTTCTGTTTGTTATTTGATTTTGGTATCTGGTTGTAATTCTTTCTGTGGTTATACAAGGAGGCAAAGAATGTCTACCTTTGCCTCCATCTTGACTGGAAGTTATTGGAACCAAATCACTTTTAAAGTCTGCTTTAAGAAAGTAATTTAGCCCTGGCTGGTGGCACAGTGGATGAGGCACCAGCCTGCAAACCCAAAGGTCACTGGTTCAATTCCCAGCGAGGGCAACATAACTAGGTTGCAAGCCAGGTCTCCAGCCAGGTCTGTAGCTGGAAAGAGGTGAAAGGCAACCACACATTGGTGTCTCTGAATCTCACTGTAACCAGATGACACTGTAACCAGAAACAAACCTACTGTTTGCATTAGGAGATTTTTATTTTCTACTCTCTTATCACATTAGATGAGTGTACATTCACTTATTCAATGTCTACGTCTCCCAGACCTGCAGGAACAATGTCCATGATAACTATATAGGGGAGGGGAGAATATTTAATCATTTGTTTTCATCATTTTTCTGTTTCTATTATTTTTTGGTCCATTTCACCTGAACATAAATATCATTATTCCTATAAATTTTATCCCTTTGTGAAGCATCCCCACAGAGTATATGTCTATACGTGCAATTTAATCGAATATAGCTGCCCTTGGAAGATTGCTAGACAATAAGTTGAATAAAAATTTTCCCATAAGTTATTTTTATTCCATTTTTTAAACTAGACAAGGCCACATGCTCTATCATTTACATCTACATGATTCTTATTTTTTTTTAAATATTTTATTTATTATTTCCAGAAAGAGGGAAAGGGAGAGATTCAGAGAGGGAGAGAAACATCAATGTATGGTTGCCTTTCACCTGCCACCGGCTACGGACCTGGCTGGAGACCTGGCTTGCAACCTGGTTATGTGCCCTGGCTGGGAATCAAACCAGCAACCTTTGGGTTTGCAGGCTGGCACCTTATCCACTGAGCCATGAGCCAGGGCCAATTCTTATTTTAAAAGATACCTAACCTCTCTAGATCTCAGTTTCCCCATTTTTAGTAGGAAGATAATTTTTCTGTTTTCGAATTGTTGCAAGGGCTATCAAACATTTGTTCCAGCCCTCTTAGTCAGTGTAGCAAGAATGGAGACCATTAGCCAAAAGGAAGATAAAGGGCAGCACAGGACAGAGGGGCAACATCAAAGATCCAGCCCTATCTTCTCTGCTGCCCAGATGATTCATAGCCCTTGCCCATTAACTGAAAAATCACTCTGTGTGAAGGAAAGGAGGAAAAAAAGAGAACAAAATCATAAATGATATGACTCCACGAAACCATGAGTAACTAAGCAAGTGCTGGTGTGACCGTCCACCACACATTAGCCAATTGACTTTGTTCATTAACCTGCGATTATGAGGCTCCTTCCTAGTAGTCTGATAGATAAAACAGCCTATGACTCTCATCAATCATAGTTGAATTTAGGTGGACATAAGAACTGGAAGATTTGGGGTAGAGTGTTTAAAAATTGTTTCTGCATCCTTTCTTCTTCTTATTATATCCTCATGGATATACTAGCCATTATTACCTCCCAAGTGTTGAAAACACTCAGAAAAATTTGTGAGTCACTGCTTTAAAGCTTTTCTCCAACCTGAAGTCACTAGTTATGCTTGAGGTGTTGCTATTGGAAACATTCTACCCAAAATCCAGGGAAAATGTATCCTTTACTCATCTTACTCACATAATCGTCAAATTATGAAAGCATCTACAGTCCTAAGTATATCAACATTGCAATTAATGGCAACTAGGTCATCAGAACTTGAAATAGCTAATAAGCGTTACCATTAGCAAGAGTCCAGAGAGCGGAGGTCAAGAGTTGGGTTTTCATACAAACTAAAGGCTTCTAAAAGCTTTAACATAGGAAACTGTTTATCAACTCTTCACATCCAGCGGGACGGATATATTTTATTTATGGAGGGAGTACAGATTGATTCTGTGAAGGAAGCACTTCCCTTCTTACAGACAGCTTGCTTATTGCCGTCAGTGATGAAGCTTCCGATAAGAGCTAAGGCTGTGCCTTCGTATTTTTTCTTTCTTCACCAGTGAGCCTTTCTCAGCACATCAGCTAGAACAGCTGAGTGAAGAGCAAATGAAAACCCGAAAACAACTGGAAGGAGACGGAAGCACCTCGTGTCTCGTTACAGAGTTTAATTGAATGAAAAAGTTTTCTCTAAGTGTAAGGCAAACTCATTTGGCAGCAAACCCTGAACTTACATAAGGCTGTTTAAAGACTGTTTATCCTACTTAGAATGAACATTCATTTCTCTGCAGAAATAACAATGAGCCTGATTACAGGGCACAGACCTGTTGGAGTTGTTATATTGCCTATCAGTATATTACATAAGTTATATGCATTAAATTATCTTCCTGGAACTTAAAAATTCATGAATTCTAAAATACTTCTAGCCTCAAAGATTTTAGATAAGGAAGTATGAACTTGTACTAGTTTTTCTATTTAGGTTATATAGAATTTTTAGACACTTTTACTTTATATGGCTTGGCCCATATTCCTGATTCTGATTTCCTCATCTGTGTCCACAAATTATAACATAGTTGATCTTAACCAGAGTACTAGGTAATTAATGATAGCTAAGTACTTAAAATAATGTGTGCATGCATATATGGAAAACATATATGTGTGTACAAATAACATACACACACTGCTATGGCAAAAACATTGACTTTAGTAAATACGAGTTTCTAATTGATACTTTCATTCAATGGTCTATTTCTCAGAGGCAAGAGCCCTAACAGCAGATAGGAAGGAGGATCGCTGACATGTCTGGTTTTAAAGAAGCTATCTTCAGGGAGGGACACAAAGATTCCTGAATATGTTAAAGGAGCCTGATATTCATGCTGGAAACCAATTTCTCTACAAATGGTTTAAAAAGCTCATATGTGACATCTATATCCACGCTGAGCACTGCAAGTATTTCTTCTTGATTATATTACAGGAATAGGTTAGGCTTATATTACGTCTTTCAAAGAGCTGCAGTATAGATGGTTTATATTTGATTTTGCATAATGGGGATAATAATAGCCACATCATAAGTTGCTTTAAGGATTAGATAAGACATTAAATGTCTAGACTAATGCATACCACGTGGTACTGCAGTGAGTAATATAGCTAGCATGATTATCTCCACTTTTGAGATGAGGCCCAGAAAATAGAGGTGGCTTGCCCAAGGTCACATGACTAGTAAACTGGAACATTGACATCTTATGTTGTTTGGTTGGCATTGATTTGGTTTTCTTAAATAGATGATGGTGTCTTTTACCACAGCTTTTTGCAAAATGAAAATGGTTTTGTGATTTTTGCTGAATATTCAAATAATACACGCTCATCATATAATCAATTGATCTAAAATTGGATAACTATATTACTTCTCAGCCTTTTGGCTAAGATCAAGTGTAAATTTGGATAACTGTAAAGAAAAAAGTACAAAAAAGTCAGTCATCATCCCCATCACCAAGGGGAAAACAAGCTTAATGAGGAATTTAAGGCATTTTTCTATTCATAGAAACATGTGAACACAATATCACAATTAAAATGAGAAAATAACATATCATGTTTTATAGAGCAATTTTCATGTACTATTACTTAGACACACTTCCATATTAATAAATATTATAGTTATAAATTTCAAAAGGTTTATTAAGATGTATAATTATTTACAATAGCCAAGGTCTGGAGGTAGCCCAAGTACCCATCAGTAGATGAGTGGATAAAAATGCTGTGGTACATTTACACGAAGGAATACTACATGACCATAAAAAAGGAAGGAACTTTTACCTTTTGTGACAGCATGGGTGAACCTGGAGGGCATTTTGCTAAGTGAAATAAGCCAGTCAGAGAAAAACAAATACCATATAATCTCATTTGTATGTGTAATATAATGAACAAAATTAACTGACAAACAATAAAAATAGAGGTATGGATACATGAAATAGGCTGACAGCTGTCAGAGGGGAGTAGTGAGGGGAGGGCTGGATGAAAGAAGGGGAAGGGGTTAGCCAAAAAACTATGCATGACCCATAGACACAGGTGACAGTGTGGTGATGGTCAGAGGGAAGGAAGGGGCAAGGGCTGGGTAGAAGGGGACAAAGTAGGAGTATGGGGACATCTATAATAATGTCAACAATAAAAATAGAGTAAAAATAATGATGTCTAAAGTTGCACCTACGATACTACTTCATTTATCTTTAAAATCTACAAATAGAAAAGTCAATCTGGCTGCTCCATGGTGGATCTCCTTTCTTCTTCACTTCTTCCTGGGCAATTTATCCATTAATGGGCAAGGGCTGCAAACCATCTGTGTAGTGGGGAGGACACAGTTATGTCCTTGATGATGCTACTTTGTTCTGTGCTGCCTTTTATCTGCCCATTAATTCTCACTATACTTTCCAGTGAGTTGGAATCACTTCTTGACATACAGCAGCCAGATTATACAAACTCCATTCACCTTATTTCAAGCACAAGGCCTCTTCTAATCTTCTCCTCATTCCACCTGTTCTAGTTTGTTCCATGTGTTAAAACCAAAATATGATAGACTGGGTGGCTTAAACAATAGGCATTGATTTCTGACAGCTCTGGAGGCTGGGAAGGCTAAGATCAAGTCAGCAACAGATCTGGTCTCTGGGGAGCACCTGATTCCTAATTTATGGAGGGTTGTATTCTCCCCATGTCTTCACTTGCTGAAGGGGGCAAGGGAACTCTCTATTGCTGCATTAATAAGAGCACTAATTCCATTCAAAAGGGTTCCATCCTCATGATCTAATCACTTCCCAAAGTTCCCATCTCCCACTATCACCATCTTCGGATGTTAGGATTTCACATATGAATTTGTGGGACACCAACATTTGGCCCATAATACCATCAGCTGCTCTCCCTCTGCCAAACTGAGGTTGCACTTCAGATGACCTGCTGACACAACTAATACAGCCATTGCTGTTCTATTGCCAGGGTACCATGTTGTGGTAGACTGAATAAGGACCCCAAAAGATATTCACATTCTCATCCCAGATTTTGTGAATATGTTACCCTACATGGTAAAAGGGATTGCAGATATGATTAAATTCACAATCTTGATGTAAAGACCATACTGGATTATCCAAGGGATCCCAGTATATTCACAAGCAAGGCCCTTATTAGAGGGAAGCTGACTGATCAGAAGCAGAAAATGAGACATGAGGATGGAAGCAGAGAGGGAAAGCAACAGCGAGGCAGAGAGGCAGAGAGACAGAGATGCCACACTGGTGGCTTTAGACACAGAGAAAGGGGTCATGAACCAAGGAAAGTAAGCAACCTCTAGAAGCTAGAAAAGGCAAGAAACGTGGTCTCTCCTAAGGCTTTCTGAAAGGGTGCAGCCTTGCCAACCACTTTGTTTTTAGCCCATTGAGACTAATTTTGAACTTCTGATACCTGGAATTATAGGATAACATATTTGTATTGTCTTAAGTCACTCACTTTGTTCAATTTTGTTATAGCAGCCATATGAAATTAATAGAAATACATACTGAACATAAACTTCGTTTAACACTAACTATAATGTCCCTCGGCTATACCTAGAGAAGTAAAATATAGGTAGCCTCTGTACTGGTGCTCCCACTCAATAGAAATTGGACTTCTATTGTCCCTACTCACCCTACCTTCAAAGCTTGATGAACAGGGATACAGAGAAATATGTTCCTTATCAGAGACCACCCACGGCTGCCACCTCTGTTACTCTAGTCTCTGTCTGTGAAAAAAACAAAAACAAAACAAAACAAAGCAACAACAATAAAAACTTGTTTCCCTTCCCAGAAAGAGGAAATAACTAGGTAGACCATCAGTCTTCCAAGTCTACCATTTCTTCTTAACACGCGTGGGCTTGGGCTTCTAATAGGCAAAGTTAAACTTTTCAAACTAAACATCTTTCTCTCACAACCTTTGCAAAGCACAAAGCTTCTTGATTTAAATTTTTGTTCAAACATGTATGTCTGTTACATTTGTCTTCTTCTTGACCCAATGAATGCATTGGTTCAGTGATAAGTGGGGATAGAGCCAGGGCTAAGATCACTAGTTATTTTATGACCCTATTTATATCGTGCTCCATAAACATTTTTAATGACTGCATAATATTACTTTGTACCTGTAGAATTTATTTACCTAATTCCCTTTTTTAAAGCTTTAATTGACTTATTTAATTAATGCATTTATTTTTAGAGAGAGGGGAATGGAAGGAGAAGAAGAGGGAGAGAAACATCAATTGGTTGTCTATAATGTGCATCCCGAAAGGGGACCAAACCAGCACAACCCAGGCATGTGCCCTGACTGGGAATCCATCTGGTGACCTTTCACTTTGCGGGGTGATGGCCAACCAACTGAGTCATACTGATCAGGGCTTACATAATTCCCCCTTTTTTTGTTTTTTTTAAAGATTTTATTTCATTATTTCCAGAAGGAGAGGAAGGGAGAGAGGCAAAGAGGGAGAGAGACATCAATGTATGGTTGCTTTTCACCTACCTCCAGCCACAGACCTGGCTGGAGACCTGGTTTGCAACCTTGTTATGTGCCCTGGCTGGGGAATCGAACCTGTGACCTTTGGGTTCGCAGGCCGGCGCCTTATTCACTGTGCTACCAGTCAGGGCTACATAATTCCCTTTTGATGGACATGTTGTTTGTTGCCAAATTTTTACTTATATAAAAATGCAGAAATGAATAGTCATCCTTCGGTATCTGTGAGGGATTGGTTCCAAGGATCCCTTGAAGATACCAAAATCTACTGATCAGTCCTCATATACTTTCAATCATCTCTAGATTACTTGTAATACCTGAAACAATGTAAATAATTGTTATACTATATTGTTTAGAAAATAAGAGTCTGCACATGATCAGTATAGACTCAACAATCACAGGCCTAAGTACATAACACACGTCAGCAACAATGTAACATTCTTTTCAGGTATTTTAAATCTGTAGTTGATTGGATCCATGGATGTGGAACCTGCAGATACAGAGAGCGAAGTCTATTATTGTACATACATTTTTAATCAGTTATAAAATCATTTCTTTAATGAAAAGCCTAGGAACACTCTGTTCAATTATAGGTGTTATTTTTTTTCTATATCTTCAATGAGCCAAAAATAATATCAAACTGATATTTTACTTTGTATATCTTTAACTATTAGATTAATCATTTTTATTAAACATTTTTAAATGTTTGCTGGTCATTTTATTTCTTCTCCTGATTCACTTACCATAGTTTTAGCTCATTTTTCTTTGTATTCTTCCTATCATTCACTTTAAAAGCCATCACAAAGATTTTCCCCGATGCTTGTCACTCCTCTTTCTACTTTTAATTTATTTTTACTTTTCATTTTACTTTTATGATTTCTCTGCCCCCAGGAGATTGTCAAGTATGTCAATCATTCCTTTCAATGTTCTGATTTAGGTTGTAATCCTGCTTTTAATTTTAGTGCTGTTTGTAATTTGAAGAATGTGATATGTGAATGTTTAGATTCAGTAGAAACATTTAAAAGTAATAACATTTCATTGACATATGTCAACAAGCTTTATTTCATAATAAATAAATGTACTTTGATTTAACTAAAGATTCAGGGTCTTTAAAAACTGTCAGGTATAATTTAAAAAATTTTAAAGTTGTCAGGTATAACTTGTTTAAAGTTATATGGTAATGTTTATAATAGCTTGTCCCCAAGAAAGCAAGCCATCTAATGATTACAGTATAACTAATGAATAATGTTTCACATTTTATGTCTTTTTTCTCCTATAAACTAATAGATTCTCTAGAATCCATTCACCGGAGACTTCTTACCATACCTGTTCCTTAAAGAATTGTTGGAATTTTCCAAATAATTTGGAACACTTAGTTTCTAGGTAGTTTCTTTCAATGTAACATCTTGCTGTTCAGACCTGGATACTAAGAGTCAGACACATGAGACACTTGGACACATGAGACATTTCTGTGTCTGCTAAGAGGTTAGTTATCTTTGTTAACTAGCTGTGCATCTTGTCTCTCAGAGAGAAGTGTATCCTGCGAAGTAACCAGGGCAGGGAGGACCCTAGGGCAATTTCTACACTAGACCACCAGACCAAACATTTGAACTAAAATGAAGAGTCAATTCAGTTAGACTTTAACTGGTAGTTAAGCAAGTCATTTTTGTGTGGATTAATGAATTTAACTAGTAACTTGGTATTCTGTGAACATACATTTTATTTTGGATCCTTTAAAATTGAAGTCATTATCATGGCCTTGATATTTTATTTCAATGCATTGTTACCCTTGATTTTCTGATGTGTGTGTGTGTGTGTGTGTAGTCAGAAAAGAGAAATCTATGCATATAGTTGTTTTATAGGTAAAAGTATTTTGATGGGGAATTTCTTTCAAATACTGGTAATTCCTTCAAAGGCATTCTTTATGAATTTATTATGAGTAATTACATATATAAACATTGTTATAATTATATTCCAGACAATTTAAGAGTACCTACTTAAAATAACAAAGTAAAAGCTAATTAGAATATTACATAGACATGAAAAGGAATTAATATAAGTTTAAAACTTGTATTTATTGTTTTCCCTACAAAGTACTTCTATCAAGTTCATCTAACAAACAACAAAACCAATGCATTTATTTAAAAATTACAATTTCTGGCTCAGAAATACTGTATTAAATGTTTTTGAATGTCAGATAGCTGGAATGATAGAAATCTTTATCTTGATTTTGCTAAAACAGCTTGGTTAAAAGTTGAGTCCATAAATACTATGATTTTCCCCTGATAAATTTAAGTGCTTGTATGAAAAATATCTGATAGAGTCCTCTTGAGCACATTCTATCTAAATCAAATTCATTTTTGTCCAACAAAAAGTTCAAGCACACTGCACAAGATATTACTAATGTTGAAATACTAGACATTTTCTAGATAATTCTATAAAAATGATCATTCTGAATAGGATTTTTTTCAAACTCGATAATGGGCTGTTACTTACTTTCTTGGAACATTTTTTCCCTGCTATGTACAGTTTTTCTCCTGTGGTGTTGAAACCACTATTTTGCTAATAGGTAACCATATATATCTCAGACAGTCATTCCCTCTGTTTCGGTTCCTTGATCTTTTTCTTCAGCAGTGCACAATTCTTTTCAACAAATTTGTTTCTAAAGATATCCACTAGATTTTAACAATGATATTTGCAAGGAACCCAATAAACCTTGTGTCTAATTGCTTTTCATCTCTGACCAGCTTGTCATGACTGGCTGCTCACTGACGCCTGTCCAGAATACCTAAATTCCTTATTGTGTGTGTTATCAGTTGTTACTTTGGCAAGATCTTCATTATTTCTAAATTGCAAAAATTCCATTTTACTCTTCTTGTTAAAGACAGATTTAAAAAAAAAAAAAAAAAAAAACTTGTGCCAGAGGCATCTGAGAGACATAATTAATTTCATGCTTGTCCTTATTTATCAGCAAACTTCCTTTTTAAAAAATATTTCCTCCCCCTCATATATTTGTTAGCACCCTACTGATTACTGTTAATTCTTATTTATTATTAGAGTGTTTTGCTCACTTGCAAACACCTATCATTTCAACTAGTCTTGTCTTATCTGATGTGTAATATTATTGCCTTGTCATCTCATTTCCCACACAGATTTCATGTGTCAAAATCTTTTAGTGGTACATACTCAAGCCACTTGTTCTACAGAGTTCTCTCTTCGGAAGGAGTTAAAAAATATACTGAGCCCTGGCTGGTGGCACAGTGGATAAGGCACCAGCCTGTGAACCCAAAGGTCGCTGGTTCAATTCCCCAGCCAGGGCACATAACCAGGTTGCAAGCCAGGTCTCCAGTCAGGTCTGTAGCTGGAGGCAGGTGAAGGGCAACCATACATTGATTCTTCTTTCCCTCTCTACCTCTCTCCTTTCCCCTCTCTCTGGAAATAATAAATAAAATCTTTAACAATATTTATATATATATATATATATATATACACTGAGCTTTGCCCTGGCTGAGTGGCTCTGTGGGTTGGAGCTTCATCTTGTACACCATAATGTTGTGTGTTCAGCCCCAGTCAGGGCTGGTATGGGAAGCAGCAGCTCCATGTTTTCCTCTCACAGCAATGTTTCTCTCTCTCCCTTCCTCTCTATCTAAAATCAATAAATATATCCTCAGGTGAGGATTTAAAAATAGGTTTGATATATTGAGTTTTTATTAAAACTTTTAGGTGGAATACTCCCTCTAAATGTCTAGGTTTTATACATTTATATTCACTTGGGTTACTTGGGATTATTTTACATGAATTATTATATAGTTAAGTCTCCACTATTATACTAGAGTTGATAATTTTCTTCATCCATATTTGCTTATACACTCATAATTCTCTATGAAACATTTATATTTATCAACAAAATACTCTTTAAAAGGACAGACAATGTCCTTTATTTTTTGGTAACCCTTCAGAACCTAACATCTAAGATAAAGAACTAATTTAAGAATATAATCATTCATTTTTAGGGTTTTTTAGATTTTGGAATTTTTTTCTGTATACAACTACCTTCTGTTTACTTAGTAGCAAATAACTTGAAGCAACTTATATAAATGGAAAAAGCACAAAATCTATTTTAAGCAATGTTTGAATCTCCACACTGTTATTAACTATCTACGATCTTATATGAATTATATAAGTGATCTTTGTCTAGGGTCCTTATTTATCAATGGTAATATAAAAAGTAATCCTGAGAGAAAGATAAGAGTGTATCACTGAAAGAGCTATTTGAAAATACTCTACATAAATTAATATTTATCAAAGCTGCCTATTTATGTATAGGGTAGAAAATGTGGTGTTAATTGATTTATACATAAAGGTTTGATATAGAGAAAATTATATACATTAAAATAAGATTAGGTGCAGGGATTTAGGTTAGAAAAAGGAGAAAAAAGAGAGGCCTTTTTCTTCTTCCCATGGGAGATTTAATTCTCTTTTTTTTTTTCACTTCTGAATAGTTCAAGTTAATGAAGAGAAGCCCTCAATCCCTCCCACCATCTCTCTTTTCTAGCTTTTCTAGAATAGCTCTGACCTTGACCAAAAGGATGCATCCAAGTCATACAGACCCTACGGGATGATGTATCACTGTCAGGGCATAAGGTGGCTGGCTGCTTAGATATTTTATACCTAATCACCTCTCCCTGCATGGAAGCTTCATACCACAGATTTAGTGTGTATCTGTTTCTGTACAGTGGCACTTTGCGGAGCCACAAACCATTGTAACTAAAAAAAATTGGCCCTCCAGATTTGCGAACAGGAGGGGGAATTTCAGCTGAAACAAGGCACTAAGAGCTTAATAGCAGATTGGGGGGGAGGGGGAAGCTATTGCTATAAGAAAAATTCCAGAGACACACCCCCTCCAAAAGAAATTGGCCCTAAGTACTACTTTTCACCCTCTACAGGGGCATTATTGCCTCCGTGTAGGACCTGTGCTATGGGGACAGATGGGAGAATTAATATTTCACCCTCATCCTCCTCCTCCTGTCCAGTCTTACAATACGGCTCTTCTGGCTGAAAGCACGGAGGCAAGGGCATTTACAGATCAAGTCTATGCAGGTCAACCTCCGAAAGCACAGAGTTGGAGATAGGAAGGTGAACAGTGGGTCTAGATGGGTGAATAAAAGATATTAGCATAAACAGTAAACCAATAGTCATAAGATACACTTTCTACGTACAGTGGTTTTGAGACCAGGCAAAGCCAAATGTCAGGGAGGCTGTGGTTTTAGAGGAAACAGCAGACAGGAAATCAGTGTAATAAAATAGAGAGTTTAACACACACACACACAAATATACACACACACGCACACACACACAACAGCAATGGTTAGGCCAACCCAAGACCTAACTGTTCTTTCTAAGTCTAAAATGCAGGTGACCTCAAACCTCATGCTACAATTGATACTACTCTTCTGCTGGTGTCTCAGTGAGTTCTGGTCAGAATGAGGCCTAACAGTGTTGCGTTTCATTTAATAGAAGGATAGATGAGGCCCAGAAGAAGAAGTGATGTAGAAGAAATAGAATTTGTATCTAAATCTCTAATATACCCCAGGGCTTTCCTGGCGTATCACATTACATAGTACATCGACATTTCTTTTGCTGACCCAAATTTGCCAATTCAAACCGAAAGCTTCTGCTTAATTCTTTCTCATTTCTTTTGCCTTCCCTTCAGATTTTACAAGTTAATATTGAGTTATAAAATTTTACATTGGGAAATCATACCTAATAAGTTATTCTCAGGCACTCACATATTTGACTAATGATAAATGGCCTCTAGTTTTCATGCCAGATAGTGATTTGTAATTTTGCTGGGGGCATCTGTATTATAAGGTGCCTGTCATTTCATTAGCTAGTTGCTAAGAGTAACTTACTACCCTGCATTTATATTTAAATCAGCTTTTCCTTAGCAATTTTTACACCCATTCACAAAGTAACTCATAAACACAAAACCTTTGTGTATAATGCCTTATATATTCATTTTATGGCAAAATTAGGTATTAAAGTAGTATTTCAAGGATACGGTTAACAGTCCACTGTAGTTGAAAATCTAAGGCCATGAAACATAAAAGAAAGACATTCCCACCTTGGCCAGATGGCTCAGTTGGTTGGAGTGTTGTCCCACACACCAAAATAGGGGTTTGACTCTTAGCCCCCCATCAGGACATGAGGAGGCAACTGATTGATGTTTCTCTTTCACATCAACCTCTCTTTCTCTCTTTCTTTCCAATCAATAAACATACCCTCAGATGAGGAATTTAAAAATCCAATCAATAAACATACCCTCAGATGAGGAATTAAAAAATGAGATTTTGCCCTGGCTGGTAGCACAGTGGATAAGGCACCGGCCTGTGAACCAAAAGGTCGCAGGTTCAATTCCCCAGCCAGGGCACATAACCAGGTTGCAAACCAGGTCTCCAGTCAGGTCTGTGGCTGGAGGCAGGTGAAATGCAACCATACATTGATGTCTCTCTCCCTCTCTGCCTCTCTCCCTTCCCTTCTTTCTAAAAATAATGAAATAAAATCTTTAAAAAAAAATGAGATTTCTCACAAGGTTTTAATTTTGTTATTTTTTTAGATGACATATAAAAGAAGTCTTCAAAAATGCAGTTAGAAAAGAGGAGACAGTCATTATTCACTTCCTGATAAAGTCCTAAAATAAACCAAGTTTTCTCAATTTATCTAACATTCTTTATAAGAGGCACAAAATAAAACAAACGGTAATTTTAAAAGCATAAATATAGATTCTATTCTGCTTGAAATAGTTACATAATCCCTTCTGAAAGAAAAGATGTTAGAATTAGCACAGAAGAATGAATTCATGTTAAGAATTCACAATTAAAATGTTAAAATTTTGACATTATAAAAACTTTTATAAACTCACAATCATCCTTTGATGTCAAGATGATATTCTAGGCATTGAAAAATAATGTTACCTAGAAATTCCATTCTGGACAAACAAATTAGATAGACCAATTTCATTGAACAAGTAAAAATTGTATTGAAAATTTTATTAAATAAAGTTAGCATTCCTGAAATTTGAAATTTACTTCAAGCTATTGTGAAGTGTAAATATAAGCATTAAGTACATATTTAAACCTGGTGAATTGCATATGCTGTCTATTCACCCACATATTGAGTCCTGCTATTTGTAGGAAATATTAGCAAATTTATATTCAGAATCACTTTCAATGTTTAAATGCATATGTATGCATTTTAAAGGTACATTTCTAAGCAATATGACACCTCAATGGGCACTATACACAGGGTGGGGAAAAAAAGTAGGTTTATAGTTGCTCATGTAGAAAATAATACAGCAGCTAATAAATAATATACAATAATAAACCCTGTGTTTTGTATATCACAACTCCAAATCTACTTTTGCTCCACCCTGTATATAGTCACCTTAGTCCTATGGATGAATTGTACTCACCTATATGTTTATCAGTAAAAACAGAATAATATTTACTCATTTTTGTCTACATGGTACTGCAGCATTGGCAGATATTCACCGTTGTTTTTTTTTGTTTGTTTGTTTGTTTTTTTGATATTCAACTTTAAATGCATGGCTGAACCTATCCCTTAGTTTCACTTTATTTGGCATTAGAAGCAAGTATCAATTAGTGATACAGTTTTACAGAGATGGAACTGTGCAATATAACTGCAAACTTGCTTACTAATATATTTAATCACGCAAATGACACTATAATAAGAAACAAATATTTTGGAAGCATATTTTCTCTTAGACCATGTACAGTAGAAAAAGTTATCTATAGTCACTGTGAAAAAATCACCTTTTGCCGTAGCTGGTAGCACAGTGAATATGGGGCCGGCCTGTGAACCCAAAGGTCGCTGGTTTGATTCCCCAGCCAGGGTACATAACCAGGTTGCAAGCCAGGTCTCCAGCCAGATCTATCGCTGGAGACAGGTGAAAGGCAACCATACATTGAAAAAAAAAATCGCCATTTATTTGCCAAGTTTCTTTCTATTCTGGGCTATATACATTAGCAATAAAATTCTCAAACTTTTTCTGTGAAAAAAAATTATTTTCCTTATGATGAAGAAAATAATATTTACCACTTTATAGATCATGACATTTGGTTTTATTTTTCTGGAAATGTAGAAACCAAAATATCATAAATGGTCTTGTTTTCAGATTTTAGAGGATAGTTAAATTTTGTATAACAAAATTATCATTTTTAATATATTCCAGTAAACTGTTAATTTCATTACCTTCATGCATATTCCCTACAGAAACATATTTTGATATATCAGGGTTCACTGTAGTTCCACTGCAAATATTTTCAGCTTAACCAGCAACATCTTTGCAAATTGTACTAACAACATTTTTTATACCTATTTTTAGTCCCAGTAATATACATTTTTTTGTTAACTATCTGCCTTAATTTGTAAATAGGACAAATTTTAAAGGCCTGCTATAAGGATATATTAATTGCTTATACATAGAATGTCCTGAGACATAGAATAATCTGGTCTCAATTACTTATTCTAACACTATGATTAAGAGTTATTAAGAATTCATATTAAAATTATGATTACACATTACAATATATGATTATATATCATATGTTAAGAATTAATGTTCAATATTTTTTCTTCATTGCCACCTACATAACACCTTTCTCTTCTCAGTCAAATATACTTCCTCACCTTCTTCATAGTCTTTCTGAAGTCCTGCCATAGTCTTCTGTAGATCTTTCCAAAATAAATGGAGTTGAACAATTGCCAGGCCTAATAAATGGCAATTGACAGTGATCACTGTGGAAGACAGAATAATACCACCCCCTGCCCGAGATGTCCACATCCACATCCCTGGAAGCTGTAAATATGTTACCTTACATGGCAAAAGAAAATTAAGGGTGCAATGGAATTAGAGTTACTAATCAGCTGACTTTAAAATAGGGAGATTATCCTTAACTACTGAGGTGGACTCTTGAAAGTTGAGGGTTAATATTAAAGAATCAATGACTTTAGATGTGAAGATGTGATGATGTGCAAAGAGGCAGGCAAAATTTGAGGTGGGAGAGGAACTTGTCTGCTGTTGCTGGTTTGGAGGTGAAGGGAGAGAGCCATGACGCAAGGCATGCCATGGTTCCTAGATGTGGGGACTAGCTTTCAGCTGACAGGCAGCAAGAAAGTGGAACCCTTACTCTACAACAGCGAAGACACGGGTTCTACCAATAACTTGCACGAGCACAGGCATGCTTCCTCCTTGTCAGACTCCCATAAGGAATGTAGCTCTGGTACCTCAACTCCAGCCTGCAGACACCTATTTTGAAACTCTGACCCCAAGAAGAGCAAGATAAATTACTGTTGTTCTAAGCCTAGTTTACAGTAATTTGCATGATAGCAATAGAAAACTAATGTAATCACAGTCATCTCAAATAATTTATTAATGTAGCTATCCTATACACTTTTATTAACTGTCTTGTAAGTGGATAGAGCTAATTCTGTTCCCCTATAGTAAACTAGATCAAAGTGTTTACCACCCTTTCCTCTCAAAATTGTAATGCAATATTAGTAAAGTAGTAAATAGGAGAATATATTCATAAACGACTAAAAAACCAGAGTGTGAACATCAACAGATAGAATTTAATGAAGTTTTAGAAGGCAGAGAGTAGATGGGAACATGTTGATAAGTAACTGGGAGTAGAAGAACCTGTAGACCAAAAAAAGCTTATGGTGGAAGTAACTATGGCCATTTCCTGCTAAATCCTGGGAGACTTCAGATTTCATATTAGAAAGGTTAGAAATGAGGAGTAAAAAGTAGGAAAAAATTGAGATGATTATGTGAAGCAGTCTCTAGATGAGCTGTGTATGTTTTCATATTATATCCCCAGGTGAAAAATAAATGGACTAATTTCCCAGAGAAGGGTTACAGTATCTAGTGTGGGGATTATTCACCTGAATTTGAGACTATTCTCCCCCAAATTGAAAGTTGGAGACAAGACTTCCTGCCTATTTCTTCATTTAAAGTAAAGATAGTCAATAGATTTTATTATATTTGTCAAAAAAATGTTATAAACATTGACAATGTAAATGCAGTAGCCTCACTGACAGAAATGTCAGTTGAGAGCTGCCAATGAAGTGGTGGAGGGAACTAATTTCTTCATTTTACAGTAGTTGAGAGATTTCATCTAAAAAATGTTGAAGTAAGACCCTGGCTGGTGGTTCAGTGGATAGGCATCAGCCTGTGAACCCAAAGGTCACAGGTTTGATTGCCAGACAGGGCACATAACCAGGTTGTAAGCCAGGTCTCCAGCCAGGTCTGTACTGGAGGCAGGTGAAAGGCAACCATATGTTGATGTTTCTCTCCCTTTCTGCTTCCTTCCCTTCCCCTCTCTCTAAAAATAAGAAATAAAATCTTAAAAGTATAAAAAATGTTGCAGTAAGAAATAAGATTTAAGTTGGTATATTATTGAAAATTATGTATGTAAAATATTATGGTTGGTAGCCTCTAGATAGGAAATTCATATGCAGGCAGAAAGAGGAAGGAATTCCTACCTTTTGAGACAGCATGGATGGAACTGGAGATTATTATGCTAAGTGAAATAAGCCAATCAGTGAAAAACGAATACCTATGATCTGAGTTATGAAGGGAATCTAATGAACAAAATAAAGTAACAGGCAGAACAGAACCAGAGGCAGAAAACAGGGAAAAGAATGACAGCTACCAGAGGAAATGGTGGAGGAGAATAGTGGAAAGAAGGAGAAGAGACTAAAGAACATGTATGAATGACCCATGGACATGGACAATGGGATGGAGGTGGACTGTGAAGTGGGGGTGGGATTGGATGGTGGAGGGCAAAGGGAGAAAAACTGGGATAACTGTAATAGAGTAAACAAAAATAAAAAAAGATTTTCAGCATAAAAAAAGGATGAGAGATTTCTACTTGGTACTTTTTAATCTTCTGTTATGTGAGATTTTTATTACCTTATTTACTTTATCTTTATAATTTAAAAAAGTGGTAAACAGTACAAATTCTCTAGATGCTTACAAATTCTCTAAAGTTATACACTACAGAAGAATTAAAGTACCACACAGGGTAGTATCATTCAACAGTGTAATTATCTATTTTGAAACCATATATATATGAGATATATATTTCATATATATATGGCATATAGTATAATCATCTTTCTTTAAGAAGTGAAGTTTAGTGGCAGTATTAATGAAGAGAAAGGAGGTACTGCATTTAAAACTTCTGTGATCAGTATGCAGGCAGTAATGTCTAACACCCATAAAATACTAAGATGAATTAAGGTAAGTTGCAGGACAGCAGTAAGAACATTAACCTAAAATTTGAAACTAATTTAAATATTCTATGGTCAGCTATATTATATAATGGAAAACCATGTCAGTTTCTTCCTTAAGTGGATCAAAGGCACTTTAGCATTACTAGTATTAGTCAGACTTAATAGAAAAATGGATCCTGATCTAAAAGGTTTTCTAGAACATGCTTAAGGTTGAGTAATTTTAGTGGAAGTCATTCATTTATTTCAAAACTGGCCACATTTAAATTGTGGCTTAAAATATAATTGCAGGCAGATTTCCAGACATCCAGTGAATGTGTGAATGTATATGAATACGAGAGGGAGGAATTAGTTGAATTTGCCACAATTTATAAGATCAAATAACCTTTTATGGATATTAAATATATTAGAGGGCATGGGAGTGTGGTAGCAGCTTTGTTTGTTTTCTTGCTGCTGCCAGTAGACAAATATATTTTGGTATTTTTGCATGGATCTAAGATTGATGCAGATTTTTTATTTGTGTGTAATGTGAATTTGTGGCTTAGAAGAATAGGCATTCTTTTAAGTCTTGGTATTGAAAGATGACATATTAATGTGAGAAATTAGATTTTGTTTACAATGAGGAGCAGAAGATTCTATTCTACTTTTTAAATACTAATATTCAGAATGACTAGTAAATGGACAGAAAGAATGAAGTAAATTAGCAAACCACATGCCAGAGAATCTCTGTTGTTGAACTAATACTTGATAATTAAGGCAAATAAATTGTTTGGTCCCAGGTATCTCTGAATGCATGTGAAAGTCCATCTTCATGCTAGGAATGTTGCTTTCTCAGGGCTATTATAAAGGTTTTGATTCCCCAGAGCTTAAAAAACAAAAACAAACAAACAAACAATAAAATGCAGAGGAGGAGATTGACAGGATGGGGAGGGGGTGCACAAGGGGGTGCTTGCTTTGTGAAAAAAAAGATTAACTATAGGCAGAAGAGGTTTCATGAGTCAGTAAATATAAAAGGCTTTGTATTTTCAGTTATATAATATATTTTGGAAACACATGCACAAAAACCTACTAATCATTTACCATTAGTAGAAAGTTTTAGTTGCAAGACTTCTGGGCAAGATGGAGGTATCGGTAGACATGCTGAGTCTTCCACTACAACTAAGAAAGAATACAGCTACCTCAAAACTAGAGACAACCAGAAATTCCAGAAAACTGAGCTGCATGGAAGTCCAACAAACAAAGATATAAAGAAGAAATACTCATCCAGACAGGTAGGAGGGATGCAGTTGAGGCAGAGAGGACACAGTGTGATGGGGGCGGCAGTGACGGTGGCTGGGGCTGGCTGGTGGAAAGCACAATCACTCATTAAAAAAAAAAAAAAAAAAGGTAGGGAGGGACACCTGGGGAATGCTCCCAGGACCAGACTAGATGACACAGCTCACTATTCCAGCACCGGGGGGCAAAATAAAGCCACATTGCTTCTGACTGTGAAAACCAGTGGGGGTTAAGGCAGCAGCAGAAGCTGTGGTCTCTTATCAGAGTCCATTTGTTTAGAAGCCCCCATGGTCCTAGAACATCCTCAGATCCACCCACTCTGGGAGCCACAGCCAGGGTAATAGCTAGAGAGGCACCAGTACCATATGGGAAGAGGGAGAAGGGGTGAGTGCTCAGCAAGCAGCATGGTTCCCTCTCAGGCCCCTCCCCCACATACAGTGCCACAGTGTAGTGAAACTGGTCACCCTGCACTGATGAGTACCTAAGACTCTGCCTCTTACAACATAACAGGTGCAAATGCTCTACCTAAGACACAGAAGCAAACACAGGAGCCTATCAAGTTGAGGAGACAAAAAAGTATGGCCCAAAAGAGGGAACAGGTTAAGGTTCTGTGGGAGAACTAAGAGATGAGAAGATAGCCAACCTAACAGATACAGAGTTCAAAACGCTGGTGATAAAGATGCTGACAGACTTGACAGAAATGCTTGAGTACAATAAACGCAGGAGGGAAGAAGTAAAGGCAAGGCTAAGTGAAACAAATGGTGAAGGGAAAGAAACTGAGGTTCAGATCAATGATTTGAAACATGAGGAAGAAATAAATAGTCAAACCAGTACAGAATGAAGAAACAAGAATTGAAAAAAATGAGAAGCTTTGGAACCTCTGGGACAACTTTAAACATGCAAACATCCAAATCACAGGGGTGCCAGAAGAAGAGGAAGAGCAAAAAATTGAAAACTTACTTGAAAAAATAATGAAGGAAAACTTCCCTAATTTGGTGAAGGAAATGGACATACAAAGCACAGAGTTCCAAACAAGCTAGATCCAAAGAGGACCACACCAAGACACATCAAATTAAAATGCCAAGTGTTAAAGAGAGAATCTTAAAAGCAGGAAGAGAAAAAAAGAGAGTTACCTACAAAGGGGTTTCTAAAAGGCTATTAGCTGATTCCTCCAAAGAAACTTTGCAGGCAAGAAAGGACTGGAAAGAAGTATTCAGAGTGATGAAAAACAAAGACAGGATTACTCTATTCAGCAAAGCTAGCATTTAGAAGGACAGTAAAGTGGTTCCCAGACAAAGGAAAGTTAAAGGAGTTCATCATCACCAAGCCTTTATTATATGAAATGTTAAAGGGAATTATTTAAGAAAAAGATGATCAAAGCTATGAACATTAAAAGGACAACAAACACAACTATCAACAACAGAATCTAAAAAAAAAAAAAAAGAAAAGTAAAGAAAAACAAACTAGGCAAACAACCAGAATGGGAACAGAATCATAGGTACTCGGATCATTTGTAGGGTTATCAGCTGAGAAGGGGAAGGGGAGAAATGGGGAAATGGTGCAGGGGTTAAGAAGCACAATTGATAGGTACAAAATAAACAGAGGAAAATTAAGAATAATATATGAAAGGGCAAAACCAAAGAACTTAAATGCAGGATCCATGGACATGAGCCTAAGGTGGGGGAGGGATTGCTGGATGGAAGGGGGATCCTGGGTGGAAGGGAGCAAAAGGAAAAGAAATTGGGACAACTTTAACAGTATAATCAATAAAATACACTTTAAAAATAGGTTTTTTTTCCTTTTTAAAGGTTTTGTTTATTATTTTTAGAGAGGGAAAGGGATAGAGACATCATGTATGGTTGCCTTTACCTGTCTCACAAATTTAGTTTTGAAGTTATAGTCCATATTAACAAAAATAACACAGAGAAAAAAATTAAGATGGTTAAATAGATAGTTGTCAAAATGTTTAGCTTTAAAGAGGACTGGCTATTTATATTGATGACTGGCCAATTCTCCATTTTACTGGCTGTGCAGTGAAAACAAAATATTGATTCTATGTTTATATTTTTCTTTTACCAATTCTCTTGTTTACAATGAATTCCCTATTCAGCCCTTCCTTGGAATTAAAGTTAATTCCCTCCTCTCTGAGGTTATGGAGAGTCTCTTTCTGTTCTTCAATAAACTTTCAATAATGCATAGGCTAGGTGTAACCTGTATACTTAAGTGTATAAGAAAAAAAACTCTGGGATATGGTTCAAAAAGTTGAAAAAAAGGCACCAAGATAAAATAGAATACCTGAATAGTTAATGGCCAGTAGGGAATGTCTATAAAAGGGTTTGCTTTAGGCCTCCTAGGAAAGTTATATTCAGTAATTTTTTTAAAATTTCCCCTTGTTATCTCCAAATCTTTGGAAGAGATTTGTTTATCATCACAGACTGTTCATCTGTGCTGAGGGGATTTGAGGGACAGATGAAATCTTTACAAATAATGAGAGTTCTCTCTACCTGTGAAAATGGGCTCTGGAAGCAAGTTTCTTAGCAACTTGCCCTGCCATTTGTTCTTCAGCTTTCTTTCAACCATTCTATATGATTTTGCAGAAGAAGTTTAGAGCCAACTGGAATCACTATGCAGTTTATATATAATTTTTAAAAGGATTTTATTTATTATTTTTAGAGAGAGGGAAAGGGAGAGAGGCAGACAGGGAGAGAGACTTCAATGCATGGTTGCCTTTCACCTGCCTCCAGCTACAGACTGGCTGGAGACCTGGCTGGAGGCCTGGCCTGCAACATGGTTATGTGCCCTGGCTGGGAATCGATCCAGTGACCTTTGAGTTTGCAGGCTGGTGCCTTATCCACTGTGCCACCAGCCAGGGCTATATATAAATTTTAAAACTATCACTATCTTAAATTATACCCTGGGGTTCACACTAACATTAGGATATGTAAAAGAAACTAATGCTTACTGAATGTCTATGATGTAGTATTAATCATCTCATTTCATCTTCACCACTGTGAATAAGAAAGATTAAAAAGTATGACTTTTGAGTGACTAGTCAGACCCAGTGGTTTTTTAAGGGTAATTTCAGTTTTGCCTGCTCAGAATACTGTTCTGTCCCATTTTCTTTTTAAAAAATTTTTTATTGATAAGACCACCCCAATTGCTTCTGATGAACTCACCACCAATTCCTTGTGGGTTGGCTGCATCATCTATCCCATGTATCACCCCTGCTTTGGCATTTCATTTCATTTCATTCATCCTAGGCATTTCATTTAGGCCTGGCTCATCAGAGACTTCTCTGAGTCTTCATTAGCTTGAATTAACAAAGAGGACTGGCTAAGTCTTTGTAGTAAGAGAGAAGGAGGAAAACATAGAAAAGGAAACAGAGAAAAGTGGGTGTAAGATGTCAGGAAGAAAAAAAAAAAGGAAGGTCCTGGTTGACTTGCATCTCTAGTGGGACCAGCTTTATGGGTTATGCAGTCTGAGTAGTCACACAGGATTTTGAACTTGGAAAGGCCGTGCATGTAAGGTTTAATGCTTTGTTGTAGCAAACTTGCAGTTCTTAATACTTTTTAGATAAGGCATCTTGCGTTTTTATTTTCCAAATTATGTAGCTAAGTCCCGATCTTCAGGTTCAGCTTCTGAGATCTACTTCCATCTACTATGTGAACTTCCCTAGTACTTTTCTCTGTTCTGTAGGAAAATGAAGTGCGTAAGCTAGTTTGAGTTGAGAATTTGTGACTTGCAATGAACACAATTCTGGCAAACATATCTCTAAACCTATCGTCAGTCCTCAGGATATGATAGTTTCAACCCCTGATTATCTCTGAAGGACAAATTAACCACTTATGAATGATTTATGACATAGTTTTAACACTAAATGTTGTTTTTCTGCCATCTGTCATGTTCTCACCTAATATCATAACATCAATTACATAGTCCCTGGAATGAAAAATGTTAACAATTTCTAATATATATTTTAATATATAATATACATATTTAAAACATATTTTAAAAATACAATATATATAAATTATAATTAATGTCTTTAGCATGATTTTTCAGTTTATAAAATGCTTTTGCATGCAATACATTACTATAAGGTTTTCTATTTTGAATAGAACTATTGGTCCACTAATAGCTAAACTATTCATTTGGTCATGGGTACATTTTAATATTTGAATATTTTGAAACCGAATACTAAATAAGTATGGTTCATCTACATCTGAAATTCAGTTTGTGGTGCTGGACATCACATGTTGGTAGAGATGCACCAAATTCAAGATCTATGATCACCAAAACAGGAATCCAGTGCTGCTTTAGGGGAATAGGAATCCAAGACAGGAATGCTCTCAATTGAAAGAGTGAAGCCTAAGGGAGGAGAGGGTCAAAATGCATGAAATTACATGGACTAATTAGATTAAGGGGAAAAAAGAACAGGTGTTTGCCATTCTGAACTATTGGAATGAGATCCTGTCTTCTGAAACCTCAGTCTAGAAGTGAGGTTGAACTGTAAGTACCATACTACTTAATTTCAAACAGCATTTGGACACGTGCTTACTAAAAGTAAATACACTATGCCAGAACATTAAGGTTTAACATAAATGTGATGGAAGGCTAATACATGCTTCCTTAGTCTTGTGGGTTTTTGTCAAAACTATTCTGGACTAGAGTTCCCTGGGTGTTCGTTTTCCCCAGGACAATGAACAGGACAATGTGATACAGAAATTTTCTTTCCAGCATCTTCCACGGCTCTCTTCCTTTCCCCCTTTGCAGAGTAATTTGCTCTTGCTCAAGACCACTATTTAGAAAATGGGTAGGATGCAACTATTCCTTGACATGAGGTAAATGAAGAAAAGATGTCTTATTCTGTTGGCCACAGTTCACTCCTTCCTGCTAAAGGAAGTAGAAATTAGGCTTAGGGATTCTCATCACTGAGAGAGGTGAGAAATAGAGTTATAGAAATGGCAAGACCTTAGAATGAATTCAGCATTTAGTAACCATATGAAGGACAACAACAGATGGCAAGTTTAGAGGTGTACAAACATAAGTGGGGGAGGTCAGATGCATTTCGATAGCAATTGCAGAACTGCGTGATAGTTTTGAGGAATGAGGAAGAGAGGAGAAGCCATATGGTAAGATGATAATTAGGCTCCAGCATTTGCCTTTAAGAAAATAAAAATCCTGGAAACTTATTTTTGAAAACACAACCTAAGGTAAAGGAAATGATTTATTGGAAAGGGAAAGAAGGAGGGAGGCAATATGGATCTAAACTGCAGAATTTTGAAGAGATTTTTGCGGTAAAATTAAAGCTAGGAAGACGAAGAAAGGAAATTTATCGCAACTTTAACAATACAGAACTATGAATCAGGCTTCTTAATTATAGGAAGAGTAGAATAGTACTAAGAAATTAAATAATGTCCCCGAAGAAATTGTTTATAAAACTAATCAAAAACATTTTGACACTGAGCATAAACAGATGAATTCTCTCCTTATTAAAATGCAGATCTCCATGGACAGGAAGAAATAGAATAGTCTCTGCTGAACTTGGGTGACTGACGAAGAGCATTAAAAGTTTGTTAAATTCAGGGATCACTCGACTCCCTCTATTAGGCCAAGTTTGTGTCTTTTAAGGTCAACAGAAGCCAGACATTTATGAAATTAAGCAACTCATCAAAACGTTTTCCGCTGCCAGTTCTCTAGCAAGGCAATCTTACCACATTGACTTGCCGGGGTTTCTGCTTGACAGCTTTCCCCTCCTGTTCTTTTGTGTGTGTGGTGGAGCAGCTGGATTTTAAACCCGGGGAGTAACTAGACTATGATAACCCGTTCAGAGAGCCTTCTTGGCAGCTGCCTTGCAGAATGAGGTCTGAGAAAGCAGCTGAAGGCTGGTTCAGCCCTGAAAGGGAATAGGGGGCAAAGCCTGATGGGAGACAGGGGCAATGGTGCAGAGAGAATGGATTTGAGGGGTATTAAGTACATAAAAACAAAGCATTGGCAGGAACCAGAGACCGGATGTGCAGTGGAGCAGGCTTCTGTGAGGTAGCTGGGTGCCCAGCCTGGCGGCTATTCATTAAGGGAGCTCTCTGGGTGAGAGGCAGATGTGAAGGGAAAAATGCTGCGTTCACTTTTGTATGTGTTGAATTTTAGGTGTCTGTGGGATAGCCTCATGTTTTCCCTTTTCTCATTCTGACTGCCAAGCTTCTGATGATGTTTTTCTCTTCATGAAGGAATATGCTCTTGAAGCCAAAGTTATCAATCTTTTAACCCAGCAACTTCCTCACATGTTCGAATTTGATTAGTTTCATTCTCAGAAAAGCTACCTTATTTCACTCCTCCTTTTCCAGAGTTTGAAATGGCACTCACTGTTTACCCAATACCAGCTTGAGTTGGGCGTAATTAGCCAAAGTGAAGGAGGACTTCCAGGCTTTTTGTCTGCAATACTGAGGATAGTGGTGGTACTAGTAGACATCGGCAGTTGAGGCTGAGATTGTGAGAGGTTCAGTTTTATTAACATTTAAGTTGGGAATATCCAAGTAGAATTGTGATTTCATAGAATGGCAGGTTGGATGGGACGTTCAAGGAGAAAAATTAACATTGATTGAGCCTATAATAATATACCAAGCACTTTGCTAGAATACTTTTTGATATATTGCCTCAATTAATCTTGATAAGATGCTTATAAATTATTTCTCCTGTTTTGTAAATGAAAACAGAGACCCTCAGAGGATAAGTAGCTCAAAGTCAATCAGTTATTTAGTGGGTTATTCAGACGAGAGAGGGGAGCCACCATCATCCTTTGTACTCAATACGAAAAGTGTGAAAACTGTTTCTTAGGGGACAAAAAATCGTCACATTTTATGTAAAGATATACATATTGTACTTAGGCAAACAAACAGTACATCTGAAGTTAAATTTCACTGGGGCCAATTAGGAAAAATGTCTGCCAAGACTTTTTAAGGGCTGAAAATAAAAGATTGAGAAACACTGATTTAGATCCCATTTCATTTGGTGGGGTTTTTCTCTTTTTTCCCCCTTTTTTCCCTTTTTTTTTTTTTTTGGCAAAATTCCCTTTTATTTCACATGAAATCCCATGTCAACAATAATCCATGCGACAAGTAAAAGCAGTGTTGGCTTACGTGTTGCTAGGGAGGGGTCCAGAGTCAACCCATTTCTGATTCCTCTTTTGCTACAGAGGCCCCTGAGGGCTGGTATGAAAGTTTAGAGCTCTGAGGAACATGATTTAACCTCTTCATTTTGCAGAGAAATAAAACTAAGGCAGGCTTGTAAGGTGCCCGTATTAACACCTCTAGTCATTTTATTATTTGGAAGTCACACACAAAGTGGAACTGAATCAGGCTTTAAACTGTGAGGCATTGCACGGGGTAAAACACTGGGAGATATAAAAGAGAAAGATGACCTGAGTTGAGGTCAGGCAGAGAATGTTTAGAGAGAGGATGAGGGAGAAGAGATATTAGAAAAGGATACTCATTATAAGAAAAAAAAATATGTATGGTGATAGGTGTTAAATAGACTTATTGTGGTGATCATTTTGCAATATATACAAATATCAAATCATTATGGCCTGGTTGGTGGCTCCGTGGATAGGCACCAGCTGCATACCCAAAGGTCACTGGTTCGATTCCCAGCCAGGGCACACAACAAGGTTGCAAGCCAGGTCTCCAGCCAAGTCCATAGCTGGAGGCAGGTGAAAGGCAACCATACATTGATGTCTCTCTCTCTCTCTGCCTCTCTGAAAATAGCAAATAAAATCTAAAAAGACATCATTATGTTATACACTTGAAACTAATGTTATACATCAATTATATATTAATTAAAAAAAGGATATCGTAAATCAAGTGCAGCAAATGATGAGATTATTAAATACTGAGAATAAAGATCTGACAGCATAAAATTCTCTGGTGACTTTTGACCACAATTTTAGGATAGTGTGTATGTAACACAGCAGGACAGGAATCCCCAAATTTCCCATAGCCCATACTTTTGGGGACAGGAAAAGGAGATAATTCAGCTTTTAGGGTCATTCTCATATCTATAGCAGGCTGGTAGGTAGGACCAGTAAAAGGGGGAATGATACTGTTTAAGATACTTTTGCATGTCAATGACAAGAAACTAGCTGGAGAGGGCCAGAAGGAAAGGAGCCAGCCATGAGGAAGAGGGCCATGCTGTTTGACGGGATGAAGAAGGGCCCCGCTGTCCACCATGAGAAGCAGCACACTGGAAGGAGCATGTTAGAGCATGAGGGAGCCGAGGTTGGGGCAGCCGTGTGAGAAGTGGCCATGCAGTCTGTAGTCAGGATCTGGCCATGCGGCCTGGGCTCGGAAGAAAGCAGGTCCTGCTGCTTTGATATACCCGCCCTAGCTGACTCCAAAGCCACCAAGGACTCTGCCCTGCAGACCTGGACTCTAGCTGGATTCTTGGAACTTGGGCATGTGCAGAGGACACTCTCTTAGGACTTGTGCCTTTCCTGGACTTCACCATGATGCAGTGTAACATGGCACATGCTTTTCTGGACTATTAAACGGAGGCTAAAAACAATGTACCCCAAATCCTGAAGGCGAAAGCTGATGGATGAGGAATGCGGAATTACTGGGTTTTGTTTTGGCTTATAGACTTTTGGGGAGCAAGGGAAGTGCTCAGTTTCAGGGGAGAACAGCGCTCTGAGCTGAAGTGCTCACAGCCTCCCTGAGGTTGGAATAGTGTAAATAAAGACCTGCTTTTTCTCAACACTAATTATTGGGTCCTACACCAACACACCGGTGAATGAGCCCCTCTTTGCTCGGTAACAATAAGAAAGAGACACAGATGAAAAAAAGAAAATTTGAAAATCTCTATTGGGCACCATACAATTCTTCTAGCTTATTTAAATGTAGTTTTATCTTTGAGTGACATAGTTACTATTTGCTATTATTAGACAAATTATTATCCAAGTGACTCAACAAATTATATTGAGGCATTAGTAATTGCACTTTAATATGAAGGAATTAAACTGTAATCTTACAATAGTCTTAATAATTACTTAAATTATTTTTGCTATTTATTTCAAACGTTGGGAGTGCGATCCGGCAGTGACATATAACACTTGCAATTGAACCTTAGTTAAGTGTCTCACATAATAGAAATATTCACTCCTATTCCCTTTTAAATGGTTCTATCATCTACAAACATGGGGAGATTAATTTTCTAATCAAAACATCCTGGAAAACTACTAAGCATGACATTAAACTGTGTTATACTAATTACATTCCCTATGAAGAATTTCTATGTGAACTTATAGCATGAGATCCTGGAGGAAAAGCATAGAGCAAAAATTGCTTAAATGTATTTTAAGAAGAACCATATATCCATATAATAATTTTGGTTTTCACTTCACTTAAATCAACTCTGTTCTCCACAGTGATTCATTATGGTGGCAAGATCTCCCTGACCTTGTTAATCAGATTTTTTAAAATGGTGTTAAATAAGCCCTGGCTGGTGGCACAGTGGATAAGGTACCAGCCTGTGAACCCAAAAGTCGCTGGTTCGATTCCCAGCCACAGAACATAACCAGGTTGCAAGTCAGGTCTCCAGCCAGGTCCATGGCTGGAGGCAGATGAAACGCAACCATACCTTGATGTTTCTCTCTCTCTTTGCCTCTCTCCCTCTATCCCTTCCTTTCTCTCTTAAAATAATAAATAAAATATTTTTAAAAAATGGTGTTAAATGGCTGTGTGAGTGTCTAATGTGGCAACGGGAGGAACTCAGCTCTATCGTGAACATTGGTCTAAACATTTAGTATTTGTGTTTTTTACAAGAATACTACTCTCTTTGAAAATGAAAAAGGAATAACCGAACACAAGTAATTGTTATACATCAAGGAGGAAATATCATTTAGCAGGGGTCTCAGAAAACATTTTTCCGTGAAAGACCAGATATCGGACATTTTATGCTTCGCAGGCCAAAAGGGCTGTTGCAACCACAACTCCACAGCTGTAGGGCAAAAGTAGCTATTGACAGTATGTAAAAGAAAAGGCATAGCTATAGTCCAGTGACATTTTATTTATTTATAAAAAATAGACGTCAAATCAAAACCACAACGGGGTGCCGAAATCACTTCACACCCATTGACATGGCCAGATTTAAGAAGTCAGGTAAAAGTAATCATTGGCGTGGGTGTGGTGAAATTGGAACCCTCATGCCTTGCTGGAGGGAACGTGGAATGGTGCAGCCACTTTGGAAAAGTGTGGCAGTTCCTCAAACATAGAGTTTATCCTATGACCCAAAAATTCCTGTCCTATGTACATATCCAATGGAAATGAATACTTATGCTCACATAAAAACTTATACACCTGAGCCCTGGCTGGTAGCACAGTGGATAAGGCGCTGGCTTGCGAACCCAAAGGTCGCTGGTTCGACTCCCAGTCAGGGCAGCAGGGCCGGGTTGCAAGCCAGGTCTCCAGCCAGGTCCGTGGCAGGAGGCAGGTGAAAAGCAACGTACATTGATGTTTTTCTCCCTCTCTGCTTCTCCCTACCCCTCTCTTTAAAAATAAATTTTAAAAAAATCTTAAAAAAAACTTGTACACCTGAATATTACTAGCAGCATTATTTGTAACTGTCAAAGGGTAGAAACAATCCAAATGATCACCAACTGATGAATGGATAAACAAAATGCCCTATGTGCATACAATACAATGAAATCTTACTCAGCCCTTCAGGGCTACTTGGGAATGTTGGGAAAATTTTAGATGCCATCTAGGGTAAGGGTCATTTTTACCTATACAATGCAGTTACCTGACACACCTTTGGTAAAGGTCAGGAATGGGGCTATACTGTACATACTACAAATGAAGGGGACAGCCTCCCACCCCCAACCCCATCAAAGAGTTATCCAGAGCCAAGTGTTAATGCCAAGGTGAAGATACCCTGTTGTAGACACATATATTATAGAACTATATATCAGTGATCATTCTGTGCATATAATTTGCCTTTGACCCATCTAACATTATATTGTGAAACCGGCAGCAATTTTAACCAAGAAAGACACTGATGTGGAGCGTGAGGAAGAGCCATGCCTCAATTCCGGTAGGGCAAGCAACACTGTTATTTCCTGACAGTGAGAGTTTGGACTGAAAGAGTAAAGCCAGATAATTATTCTAACACCTTGTCATTAGGTAAAAAATGGGCTCTAGAAATTGTGTGTAGTGAGCTATACCGCCACTGTAGTCAGGTGTTAAAACAATGGTGAAAGTGATAATGCTAAATCAATTAGGTTTGAATTAGGTTTACAATTACTACATGGTTCTCGTGTTAATCCACTGACCACCTGGCAAGCACGCTTGGCAAAGAACTGCTTTTGTAGTTTAACCTGAAACTTAATGAGGGAAGCACAGTGGTTTTTCTTATTTTCAGTTTTTGCCTCTATATTCTTTTAAGGGAAAGAAGAGAAATGCATGTGATAAGAAAGGTAAAAGAAAGTGGAAAGATAGGATGGAAAGGAGGAAATAGATTTTATTTCTATTATTATTTCTTTTAATTAAAGGTATCCTCCTGGCTGGTATGGCTCAGTGGATCGATCACCTGTCTGCGAACCTAAATGTCGCTGGTTCAATTCCCAGCCAGGGCACATGCCCAGGTTGCAAGCCAGGTCTCCAGCCAGGTCCCCAGCTGGAGGCAGGTGGGAGGCAACCACGCACTGATGTCTCTCTCCCTTTCTTCCTACCTCCCTTCCCCCCTCTCTCTCTAAAAATAATGAATAAAATCTTAAAAAAAAAAAAAAAAAGGCTTCCTGGAAAGGAAATTATTTCATTTATTCTTTACATGAACCTGATAGCTCACTGTGGTTTTAATGAGTTCCTATATTCCTGTTAATTTGTACATTTTATTAAAAACTTGATATTAAACATTTCCAGTAAACAGAAAATTTTAAAAATAGGCTCAAATATACCCATGACTGAGATTAAATTTGTTTACATTTTGCTAGATTTACTTCAAATCTTTCCCTTTTACTACATAAAACATTTTTAGGTGCTTTAGCTATGAAACTTCAGCTCTAATTCCTTTCTCTTCCTTCCTTTCCTCTCTGGAAGTAGGTGAAGTTGTTGTGTATATTTCCCTTTTGCTTATGTAGCATTCTCTCTCTCTCTCTCTCTCTCTCTCTCTCACACACACACACACACACACACACACACATTTATACATATGTACATATGTGATTTATTCTTGAGATTTACCCACAGGTAGACTTATTTATTTTATATGTGGTACAGGATTCCACTGTGTAATATACCTCCATGTATTTTATTCTCTCCCTGACTGTAGGATGGTTAAATCATTTACCGTTTTTCTGCTATTACAATGAGTTCAAAAACTTCTTTTTGTAGTTATTGCTGGCTTCTCCAGGGAGAAATGTAGAGATGGATTTGCTGCATCGTAGGAACATGCACCATTGCCTTTACTAGGTGTCCCAAATATACAAATATATTTTGGCTATACAAATGTTGCACTCCTATCATATATCTAGGAATCCCTACATGTTGGCTAAAACTTGGTAGCATGGGACTTCATAATATGTGCCAATCTGATGAAAATAAAAATGGTATCTTAGAAAACTTTTATTTTTTAAAAAATTGATTGGGCATAATCCATCCCTTCCCTCAACTTCTCACAATTTTCTTGTACAGTCATTAAGAGTGAACGCTCACAAGGATTGCATTAGTAATTGTCTGGATGTTGAGACTTAACAGACATGATAAAAGAAAGGATGTATTTCTGAATTTCAAGCTTCCCTAAGCCTGCTTTTGTGTCATTCAACCTTGTCCCAGCCCTGTGCGCTAAGCCTGGCACAAGTAGCCTGTCTAAAATTGTTGACTCAGTGGGGTATATCCTCTCCTTGTTTGGGTATCAGACCAAGGGCAGTGCATGCTCTTGTGGGGCTTAGATAATAAACACATATAAAAAGCACTTTCAAAATGTGACACTTTGACAAGATTTTATTGTCACAGGTGCATTGCAGTGGTAAAGAATTTCTATGAGAAAAATTTCAGAGTGTTCTATGTAAAGCTTGAAATTTAATTATAATAACTCCTGCTTATTTACATTTAGTACCTTCTGCATGTCAGGGACAGGAGAAAAAAGAGCAATCCTTGATGCCAGGGAACTAGTTTGACACAGCTAAACCTCAATGTTTTTCAAAGCTAGTCCGATACAGCTAGGTCACTACTATTCCCCTCCCAGACATAAACAAACTTACAGAACACCAACAGCCATCTGTGCTCAAGTGAGACAGAGCAAGACTACTAGCTTTGTCTAAGCACAGACATAACAAGGTCAATATGCAAATCACAAAATACCAAACATCTTCCTCTCCCTTATACTATGAATGGCTGCCACTGCTTTGTCAGTTACAGCTTAATCCTCATTCTTTAGCCTGCAGCCTTCTAGATAAGATTCATTAAGATACCCAAATATTGAACTGTTCTTATACCTGACAGCACCGGAATCCAGAATAACCTTTCCCACTCTGCCTCTGAGGGGGTCTTCCAAAATCTCCTAATCAAAGGCCAAATCCAAGTCCTCTCCAGCACCCTTTCCCCGAGAAAGCCCATAGAGCATATTTCCATTCCCTCTGAGTAAAAAACTCCGCTCCTTCCAATACAATTGTTCCTCCTGGTGGTCTGTGGCGGGAGAGGCTTTCACAGACATTTCTAAGAACTTTACAGATGCTATCTCATTTAAGTCTGACAATACCCCTGTTTGTTAGACATTATTATTATTATCATCCCTTTTTTTTTCAGATGGGTAGGCAAAGAGTTTCATATCATCTCCAACATCACATAGCTAGTAGATGACAGGAATGAGCCAGGAACGAAACTTGCATCTGGGTCAAACAGTCATAAGATATTAGGTCCTTCTCACAATTCTCCTGACCTTGCTGTTCTCCTAGACTTCCTCCTAAAGACAAGGTACTCTTTCAATACAGGGATTTGCATAGAAAGTCTCGCACAGCAAAAAATAAAAATAAAAAAGCATAAAAAAAACCTAATTGTAGAATCAAGACTTATTTCGAACTAAGTCTTATTTTCTGAACCTTTGCGCCATTATCCCTGGAGTTGCTAAAGTTGTTTCCTGAACCCAATTGTTACTGCAAGTTTACCAGGATCGTGGGTGGCCCACACCACCTCCAGGTAGCCAGGAGATGAATAACTTAAAGAAAGAGTTCAAAGGATAGGATGACTTTTATTTTTTTAATTTTTATTTATTTTTAACATTTTATTGTTGTTGTATTACATCCATTCACTTTTTGCTCCCCTCAGTCCTCCTCCCCACCCACCCATTCCCCCCAAAGTCAATCCCACCTAGGGTGACTTTTAAATGAGGAGAAAAGCACACCGGATGAGTGGAAAATCCGCTTTAGCCTCGTATCTTGACCTTGGGTAAACACAACACAGTCTTTTGCGGAGTTTCAGCTCGAGGCCCTTCGTTTTGTGCCCTTGAAGTGTTTTTCAGTCCTATACTCTGCACCCCCTTGGCCTTGCCTGTGCTTGGGATGCCTTTTATCTGATCGTCCCACCACTTTTTCCTGCTTAAAGTCTTCGTATTCTTCCTTTCATCTTTCCAGATCCGCTCCTTAATTTCCTATTTTTCGTCTTTGTTCTCAATAAACTTAAAACAAACTGCTATAACATTTACATTATTCTGGGTTACATTATAAGGGTTTCAGAACCCTTCATCAGGACGTGCCCTCGCGCTTTCTGATTTTGTTGGTGGACCGCTCGGCCACCCCTGCGGGTTCTCCGCCTGTAGGCAGTTAGCAGTGGCTCAGTAAGTGACAAGAAAGCTTTTTTGTTTTTGAGCGTTGGGGGCGCTGTCGTTTTCTCCCGCCTAGCCCCCCTTAAAGCCCAGATCCCAGATCTACTTTGCTCTGGGGTCCACGCACATGGGCTCCCCGGACCTACAAAGAGGTTAGCAGATGGTTTCACATTCCGGAGCTGCTGAAATGGTGATGCAGAGCGGGTCTCGCCTGTTTTCCTGATTAGCGGTAACCCGTCCTTCAAATTCCAAACAACCTGGACAAGTAATTAAGTGTAGCCTCTGCGCTTCCCAAACCCAGCCCGAGTCTGCGCCCTTAAGGTCAGCTCACTAAAGCTGCAGAACGGCTGGGTGGTGAAATGAACGGCAGCCAATCGCATTTGTTTATACCCGGAAGGGGCGGAGCCCGGGCGGGTCCGTGGCCTCGCGGCGCCGGATTGGCGGGTTCCCCGGCGCTGCGTGGTGGCGGGAGTTTCGGACGTGTCGGCGGCGGGGCTGCAGCGGTTGGGCTGAGCTTGGCTGCGGGCGTGGGCGCGGGAACCTGGAGGCAAGTCCCGCCGGAATCCTGATGCTCCCTGCTGTGACCTGCTGAGCGGCCACCTTCTTTTCCGTCCCTCCGAGCCTTGGAGGAGATGAATCGGCACCGGACACAGCTGCACCGTCCGCCCCAGGGCTCCGCCGCCGGGGCCCCCAACCAGTCCTCCGCCTCGCTGCGCAGCTGCCGGGAGAGCAAGATGCCGCGCAGGAAGGGCCCCCAGCCCCCTGCGCCGCCCGGCGGTCCCGAGGCGCCCGTGGAGAAACGCCCCAAGTTTGTAAGTTTCGCGAGCCTGGGGTCCGGCAGCTACGGTCTGGTCGATCTGAGCGGCGGCTCGGGTCTCCGTGTCCTTCCATTTCTTTCACGTGGGTGGGTCCACATGGCCTGGCGGGGCGGGGGCTACATTTTATTCTAGGTTTTCAGAGCTTCAGTCCTTTTACGACAACAAGTTCCAATTCAGTTTGGATTCTCTGACATATAAAGATCATTGGAGTTGCCCCAAATTTCTTAAGGCTGTTCACATGTCTCCGTATTGACGTTTCCTAGATGGATATTGCATTTTTTAAGTCAAACTTCTCCCCGTACCCCTAGCATCTAAGGGTATGAGACGTCGAAGTGAACTTTAAGTATTTTTTTTCTTGCTTAATTTTTAATCCAAGGACATCTTTTTATGATAGATACAGTTTTCCAAGTCAAAACAGCTCGTTTTAAAACTTGGGCGGGGCTAAGCGGTCGTTGCTCAAGAATGTTATGTTTAGATTGGAATGAAGTCCAAATTTTGAAACTCGCTATTCAAATGACGTCTCTTAGTCACTGTAACACTCAAGGGGAGTGTCATGATTAGTACCTTGTAAGTTTTTTTGTTGTTATCAACTAGTGCAAAAATAAACAATATGTGTAAATAAATGACATAGAGGGTTGCTAGATTTGGGTTGAGACCAACAGAACTGAAAATTTCATACTGACCCCTCCATTTTACTTAGGAGTATGGAAAAGCGTTTTTTTTTAGTTGCATGTAAATTTTTACAGTACATAATGAGCTTTCTGTGAACAAATAAATCATTAAGAATTTAAGTTAGGATATACAGATTAAAGGACTAAAGACTTGTGGAAGAGGAGTGAATTACTCAGTATAACAGCTAAAAGTGATAATTGAGTAAAACTGGGAGCAGAGCTCTAAAATGTATTAGAGTACTATGTGAAATGAGAGGCAACATGGATTAATTCTGGTAAATTAAGCATCCTAGCGAATGGTTAAATTTTGCAGGAGGATCAGATATGTTGTTGATTGTTATATTGACAGTTGAGGAATAATCAGAATAGGGTTAAGTTGACAATGGAAGATTCTACTCAATGTGAGAAGAATCCACTAAGGCCATGACTATTCTTTACAGTGTACTCTCTGGGTTAAAAACATCATTCCATTTAGTCTCAGATGCCTGTGCTCCAGAATACATAAAGTATAAGTTTGTGTGACTCATTTGGAGCAAGGATGAAATGAAACGAAACCTAAATTAATATTAGGTGATTTGGGTTCCAGTCTGTGCTGTTCTTTATTTCTTAGGTGTGAGGAAAGGGTTATTATAAAGGTGAACACAATAAAATAATACCTTTTAAGGTCTAAAACTAATAAAACACATCCAAAATACTGTGTTATTTTGTAGGAGTCTTACTTGAACCATGCCTTCATAATTAATTTACAAGTAATTTAGACCCTTCATAATCTCTGAAACTAATTTAGGTTCTTGCTAACATGGTAATTTCTTTAGCTATATTTTCCATTTCACTAATTTTATCATCAGCTATGTCTAATATTATGTCTAACTTGTTCTGTTTGAATTGAGCAATTATTTTTTATTTCTGTGAGTTCCATTAGCTTCTTTTTCAATTAGCCTGGTCGTTCTTGATAGTTTTGTTTTGTATTCTTTTGTTTCTTTAGGCATTTTTACTTGACTCTTTTTATTCTTTTATTTGACAGTCCTGGTATGTTCAATCTTTGGATTGTCTATATTGACTTGAACTCAGTGGTGGTTTGCTCTCTCCCCTTGTACTTGTTAATCTTTGAAAGTTAATTGCTTTATTTTAACCTATTTTCCAGGAGGCTTGATTGGGGATGCTTCTCTTTGGAGATTATGAGTCTATTTCTACCAGGACCCTGGGGGTGCCACTGATTTGGGACCACCTTCCTATTTAATGAGGACTCTGAGGGGGCCTGGAGTTTCATTCGTAACTCTAACTCTGTTCCTGGCCCAAGGCTCAGGCTGCCTTCTGATCAGCTCTTCTCATTCTGCCAACTTCTCACTGCTCTCAGTCCCAACCTAGTAACTCTTATTTTGGGGGTGAAGGGTAATCTTTGGAGATCATCACTTCCTCATGAGATCTCAGCAATGTCTCAAAAAGTTTGCTATACTGAAGCTGGATTTTGGTTTTCTCTGATTTGGTATGAAGTGATGTTAGCCTGAATCTCATCAGGTCACCTAGGAGTATGGGAAAACATTAGGTCACCTAGTTGCCTGGGGCAGCCGCTTTGGAACAGGACAAGCAATGCACGTTGGTGATATGACTGGAGCAGGGGTGATTAAGCTATAAAGCTGCAAGCTGGCAATAGAACTGAGTGGTAAACTGGCCACTTGCTCTTGTCTTAGTTTGAGAAGGTAGGAGTTTTGGTGCCTGCTGAAACCCTGATTTATTTTGGGCCATGATAAAGCAGGTACGTTTTTGTTTTCTGTTATTGAATGTATAGTTGTGGGCCTCACGTTAGTTTTGAATTATGTATAAAAGTTTATAATATAGAACCTCTCCCCAAAGATATGAGTGTAAATAGTGGAAATTAGTCTATTATAAATGTGTGATACTTTGGCTTTACGATGAATCATGTGCTTTTGGGTTGTTTGTGAACTAACCAACTTGGCTTCTATAGAAAATTTGGTAAACGGTGAGTATTGAGATGCTGGGTATAGTTGCTAGGTGATGGGATACAAACAAGACTGGGAGGATGAGGCAGGTACATGGGTGAAGGTTTTGTAAAAGTAGTAGAATTCAGGAGAATCATTAAGCGTGATACCTGCCCTAGACGATACCCTCAGTACCTGGACTGAGTCCTGTTTCCCTTATAGAACAAAACAAAGTGATACAGGGGACTCCATTCCTACCTCCTACTACTGATAGAAACACGGTACACACAGCGGAAGCCATCACATCCAGTGAGGACAAGATACATGGCTATGGAGAAGTCCCCATCTCTGGCATGTGTGCCAGTCTTTTGAAAGGGGGCCTGTTAACTTTCGTGATCCACCTTGGCAAAGTAGCTGTTTAATTAGGAATAGCCTTTAAAAGTTCTTACAGACTTTAGTGTAAATCTTGCATCTAATCTTATGGTTTCCACTGAATAGATTATTACAATACCCTCACTTCTGGCTGTGAGATTTTTCACCTTGTGCATTGATGTCTGTTTGTCTACATTGTTTGGGCATCGTTAGGTGCTTTATAATTATCAAATTCTAATACTTAAAATAACCCTATGAAGTAGGCAGTATTATTAGTGTTTGCTAGGTGGGAAAACCAAGGTACAGAGCCTTGTGTACCTGCCTTAGGTTACACAGCTGCCAGTTGGTGAGACTGGGACTTGAACCCAGACCAGCTGATTTTGTCCTCCCTTGTTTTGGGGGCGGTTTTAACTTACACTGCTTCTTTTGGTAACCACATGCTAGTCTGGCTGCCTTCCTCTTTGAAAGCCAGCACTTGAGAGACAGGTGCTGGTGTAAATGAAAGAGGTTTATTTAAGTACCGATGATCACCTGAGAAGGTGGAGGGGGGCGGTGCTCCTGTCTCAAAGCCCGTCTCCACATCTCAATGCAGACAGTTTATGAGCAGGGAGAGGGAAAGCGGAACAAGGTCAATGGGAGAGATTGAGCAACTCTCTGTAGACCAGCACAGTCCATTCCCAGAAGGATGAGGATCGTGAAACTGGTCAAGTGATGGTCTGGTGGGAGCCATCCTGGTTTTACGTTTGAAGGTCCACAAATCTCCTGGGATAACTGAAGGTCCAACTCTGTATGTTTTGAAGTTAGTTCCTAGCGTTTTTATACAAACATGCTAGTTATCCTCAAGCTACGTATTAGTCAGAGTCAGCATTTACAGAAATAAAGTCAAAAGAATGGGTTACAATTTTCCACTGTTACAATCTCCTCTGCTACATTTTCTCATTCAGGAACTGTTAACAGTAGTTAATAATGCCTTTAATGAATATGGAATTAGCAATTTCCTGATTCCAGGCTGGTTGTGAGGAAGAAAGTTATTAAGTTGGAGAACTGCTTATTGTTCTGACAACATGAGTATAGTTGAAATCTGAGTAGGCTTGATGACCTTTAACTCATGGTCACCTAATTGCTTTGGGTTTATTTGGAGGCAGATGGGACAGGCTGAATAATGACCCCTACCCCTAAAGATATCCACATCTTAATATCTAGAACCTCTCAATGTTCTAAAAAAAAAAAAAAAAAAGAACTTTGCAGGTATGATTAAGTTAATGCTTTTAAAATGAGATTATCTTGGATTATCAGGATGGACCCTAAAAATGCCACCATTCATATACTTTTAAGAGGGAGACAGAGGAAAGTTTGACCACAGAAGAGGGGAGGGCAGAGCGACTATCAGAAATTGTTGATGTAGCCACAGACAGAAGAAGGTTGGTGGCCATCAGGAGCTGAAGGAGACAAGGAACCATTCTCCCATGGAGACTCCAGCAGGAGACACTTTGATTTTGGACTTCTGGTCTCCAGATGGAGAGACTCCATTTTCGTGGTAATTTTGATATTGCAGCCATAGAAGCAAACATAGTAGGAAGAGCTATGAGATGACCATGTTGTAAGGTTTGGTTTAACAGTTTAAAAATGTGTTTTTAAGAAGGACCATCAGATTTATTTAAATCTCTTTGTTGTGGTATTTAATTTTGGAAGGTTTATGATTTGAGCATATATGATAACCACAGTTTGGCCCTCTAGGATAACAGCTAGAAGCTCCACTCATCTTGTAGTTGCTAAAAAGCTGAGAAAAGATGGAGATGATGCCTGCATTATGCTCTTTTTTTGATTATACTTCTTTACATCTGCAGCTAAAGTCGTGTTTTTCAATCAACCCGAGTTTTATTCATATCAAATTCCACCTAACCCATCAAACGTCGAAACCTTTACATGATAAAATTATTTTGAGCCAGTCTTCTAAGGAAATTACTCTGAACTATTTTTTCTATCCTTCCTAACAGAGAATATGAGGCTTTTTGTTGTTGTTGGTTTTTTTTTTAATATGATTTTTCAAAAAAAATAATATTAAGTGAATTTCAGGGAATACACTTAGCTGCTAAAAGTAGATGATATGTAGTACTTATTACTTCTGGATCACTCTGGATCTTTGTGGGCTAAAATGATGGGTGGGAATAGGGATGATTTTCTCAGGCTTTGAGCATGGCTTAATTGCTTTTTTTCAAGGACTCATCTTTAATTATGAAGCAAGCAAACTGACATACATTTATTACACTGTGCAACCTTGCACCTCACACAGTCTGTCTCATAGCAATTGCTTCAGAACAGATGTTACCTGAAGCACCTTTGTGCCGTTGGTAGAATGATAAAATTTGTCATGCTTTTATATTATTGTCTTGAATTAACTCTATTTTATGGCATAACTTTATTGCTGTGTCCTAGAATCTTTATATATTTATTGCCTTATAAATTGGATTTAAAATTGGCTTTTTATGTACAATGTAAATTAACATGTGTATAACTTGTTTATGCTTGCAGAATAATGCAAGAAAAAACTGCTACGTATTACACTAATGTAATTGTCTTTAACTCAGCACATAGTATCCTCCAAACTAGGAGTGAAATAAATGCGGCAGAATATGCTTACCATCACATTCTGCTTGTTTATCCCAGGAACTAATTTGACTTTTAGATCTATAAAATATAGATTAAGCATAACCTTTTACTTCATGATATTAAAGATCAAAGCATGAGCTTTCTTTGAACAGGATCACAAAGTTAACTTTTCTGTTGCTAACAGCATGGTGCCATTGAAATACCTTATAATTGGGAGTAATTTTCTCTAATAGCAAATCAAATCATTATCATTAAATTAGGAGAGAATTTAAGAATTTCAGTAGTTAAGTTTTGGTGCTGGAATATTGAAGTTACTAGCTAATTAATGAAAACTATTTGGAAATACTTGCCATTGACTTTTATTCTGCAAAAAGGCACACTACCATCCTTTCTTATACTTTGTGTTTTTTTTTGTAAAAAGGGCATTGTGCTTAGCATTAATAAGCAGTGACTTGTGTCACTTTTAAGTGCTTGAATCCTAGCTATGTCACTAGCTGTGTGAACTTGGGCAAGTTACTTAACCTGTCTCTGTGCCTCTGTTTCCTCATGTGTAAAATGGGGTTGGAAAGATTAAATGTGAATGTGATGGGCCTAATAAGTACCTGGCTCATTGTAAACTATGAACATATTTGCCATTTATAGAATTGCTGTTGTATTCATTAATAAAGTCAGTAGTGTAATTTTTATCTAGATTTTAGGGCATTGGGGATATTATATTGAATATTTGAATAACTTTTTTTTTAAAGATTTTATTTATTATTTTTAGAGAGAGAGGAAGGGAGGGAGGCAGAGAGGGAGAGAAACATCAATGTATGGTTGCCTTTCACCTGCCTCCAGCTACGGACCTGGCTGGAGACCTGGCTTGCCACCTGGTTATATGCCTTGGCTGGGAATCGAACCAGTGACCTTTGGGTTCATAGGCTGGCACCTCATCCACTGTGCCACTAGCCAGGGCCTTGAATAACTTTTATATTGGAAAATCTTAATTGGGCCAGGCTTTTTTCTCATGTTGTGGCATGGGCAGGGTTCTTCTGTTCTTGGTCTGATCCTAGTGACGGTCGTACAGTTATAGAACTTGGGTACCGATAAGACTTACAAAAAGAAACCTACAAAGTCAACAACCTCAAACTTAGAAAAAATGCTATGATACTTTAGTGTGAACTTGAATGATAATACAAATAATGTTACATATATATGTAAATATAGATATAAAACTACACATAACTCTTTATGCTTATGTGTCTTTTACTAAAAATCCAAAAAGATTTACACATAAACTTCAAAAAATTGTAGAGCCAATAAAATTCAAATGAACAGTAAGTTCAATTTAATGTGATTGATGATGATATTTAGCTGAAATGGAGTCATTATTGGATTTAATATTGGAAAGATTTGTGTGTGGTTTGCTGTTTTCCCTTTTGTCGTCTTGACTTTTTGATGGAAATGCTACAGAGCCATTAATCCGGACATTGAACCGCATACTGTTGGTAGAGGAGGCTCTCAGCGAGCACCACCTGCCTTTGTCACAGGGTCTTAACTTGAGGCTCTGGCTGAAGTAGTGCGACCTCTTATAAACCTGTTTATGATATAAAGGAAATAGCCATATGTGACACTTTTATTTTTAGTAGACTGTATGAAATTATTGAAAAGGCAGAAATGAGAGTCAAGACTTACAAACATGTATATTCATTTTTCTGTTAATTTTAGTTTCCATAGCTCCGGGCACATGGTTCCCTGAATAGTGTCATTTAGGAATTATGCGCAGCCATTTGGAACTGAATACTTCCGAAGCAGAGGCTTGTAGAACCCACCTGGCATCATGTTGGTCGCTGTCCAGCCTTCCTTTGTCACCTTGTTGCCACACACCCACCAAAAGTGCCCGCGGAACACGGTTGTAGAGATTGTCCAGAATATGCTTACTTGACTTGACTTCTCATGTTTAAGACAATTTTGGAAAAATATGCAACTTAAAGGGTCACATAATTGGAGAGTCTGTGGAAGGGCTGGGCAGACCTCAGTTTGAGGAATCCAGAGGTGACTTAAGTGCAGTTAGAAGACTATTGGAGGCAAAGGTTTTGCACCTTCAGTCATTTGATGGATTAAAAGCGATCAGTAAGTATTAAGAATGTAATAAGTGCTTTAAGGTAGTTTACTTCGAAGTAGTTTTCTGAGGGCAAACCTTTTTCTTACAATCTTCAAAAAAATATATTTTATTATGCAAGAGGTACAGGACACCATGTACTTACCAATAAGCTTCAGAAATGAGACTTCATAAATCCTATTGAAATGTTCATTTTTCTCCCTTCTTATCTATATCTCCTTGTATCCTTTGCTTTTCATTTCCTTGAGGTAAAGGGTTTTTTTTTTTTTTTTTTTTTTTTGGTTCCAATTATATCTATTTCTTTTTCTTCAGAATAGATCTGTGAATGGAATTAATATTTAATATCCTTCTATCTCTCTGTCTTTGAGCATCTTAGCCCATCTTTAATACATTAAATCCCAGTGCCCCCTTCCTTTCTGGTATCAAATGTATTCTAAGGGCACTGTGTTTGCTGAGGGACTTGGGTTAGCTGTGATCCACGTCAGACCATCTTGGGTTAAAGACAGCTAACGCTAGCTCTTCAGCTCTCTTCAAGGAAATGATTGCTAATCCTAGGTCATTTTAGAAGTGAAAAAGAAAGAAAGAAAGAAAACGATCCCTTTTAAATTATGCTACAGAATTTCTTGAAACTCTTAGTAGGGTATATGGGTTAGTCTAATTGTAAGATCCATAATATTGCATTTATTTGGCTAATTTTATTATTAAGTATCTTCTCCGGATGTGGGCAGTTTATCTTGTAATTGCTACATTTTGTCAAGGTGGGCTGTTTATTTGGGCATCATAAAATGAAACTGTAACATTCGGTTTTAACTAGGATTTGTAAATTGGTGACATTAATTATGGATTGTACTATAGTATTACTGTTTTTGTTTATCAAAATCTTGGGTACAATGCAATTCAAAGTGGCAATTCAATTCATTTCTAATGAAGAATTTGACCACCTGAGAAATGAACATGAAAAATACAGTGCATCTAATCTGCAATCAGAAATTCAGTGTGACAGTTTCATTTCTTTATGGAAGGTGATGGTCTCCAATTAAAACCTTGCTGTAATTTAGCCGCTCTTCTCTGTGTTTTTATTAATGTGATATCTTGAAGCTGCCTTCAGTTGCTCTATACATGTGGCTTAAGCTTGTGGAAGTCATTTTCCCTGTGCTATCTTGTTAGGCTTGAGTTTATAGTGGGAATGTGGGTACTTGGCTAATTGGAAATCTATGTAAAATTACGCTTATAACCTTACAATGCTTGGCTCATTAATCCATTCATGGTCAATTTTTAAATTTAAATTGAAATATTGTTGATATCCTTAGCGTCTGTTTCACTTCATAAAAGATTTCAGCGGTGGCGGGTGAGGGCGTGAAATCTATCTGGGTCAGTGGAGAACTGAGCCCGCTAAGTCAGGCTCTGCCAGGGGCCTGGCAGTGTGGCTTTCACGTCTCTCCCACTAGGCTTGGGCTGGGTTCAATATGGCTGTATGTCCTTGGGCAAGTTAATGAACTTCTGTGCCTCAGTTTTCCTATTTGTCACGTGGACTGGGGAATCAATCATAGTACCAACACTTACAGATTGTGAGGGTTAGTTGGGGTAACATAGGGTACGATAGCTTGGGCCTAGTGCCTAGCAGTGTGACAGCTATTATTAGTGTTACCTGTTTGATTGTTCTGTGGACACCAAAGTAGGGGAGAGCCCATCTCTGTAGCGGTGAGCTGTCTAGAGTTGGTCTTCTTGAAGGAGATGTGACAGGATCTCCGTTATTTGCAGCATTTCGATCATCTCCAGCTTCTCACCTCCCATCTCCTCCTCCCTCCCTTCCTCCTGGACACCTGTATTGATTGCGTCCAGACTCTGGACTTTAGTTTGAGTAGGGAACACAGCAGGGGTTCGGTCAGCACCTTCAGCTTGCCTCTTCCTTTCTCTGTTAGTCCCCTGCTGACAAGCATTCGCACCAAACCCAGAAGTAACCCAGGAGGCCTTCCTTTCCCCGCCTCTTCAAGCTGGCATGAGGTAGAATATAAGTAACAGGACCTCTGGCCTTGTCTGCTCGCCTTAGGTCTCCGAGCCTGGAGCCACCTGACTGGCTTCTCTGCTGCCGAACGGGCTGCAGCATCCTGGTGGCACCCTCCAGCTGCCTGAACTGATGCCCATGGGTGTTTTGTATCCATGGACCCACTGACTAGCTTAGTCCTCAACTGCTGGGTATTATCGTCATTCAGTAGCCACATTTACCAACCTCTCACAGTGGGCTTGACATTGTTAGTCACTCACTCCTAACCCAGTGTTTTAAAGCAGGCACTCTCACCGTCCTTGTGTTGCACCTGATGGAAGGGAAGCACGGGGTAGGTTTGGGAACTTTCCCGCGGTGCCCCAGCCGAGAATAGGGAATGGTGTATGTATCTAAACACAGTCCTTCTTGAGGCTTTAATGTGCAGAGGCAAAGATGACTTCTATTATTTTTTACATTGTATCCTTTAATGATATTCTCTGTGTATGTGTAAAGTGCTCATTTTATACCTACATGGGAACATACCACAGCATTCACTCAAAAGATCTCAGAGAGCCCTGGCTGGTGGCTCAGTGGATAAGGTGCTGGCCTGCGAACCCAAAGGTCGCTGGTTCGATTCCCAGCCAGGGCAACATAACCAGGTTGCAAGCCAGGTCTCCAGCCAGGTCTGTAGCTGGAGGCAGGTGAAAGGCAACCATACATTGATGTCTCTCTCCCTCTCTGCCTCTCTCCCTTCCCCCTCTCTCTGGAAATAATAAAAATAAAATCTTAAAAAAAAAAAAGACCTCAGAGATGGTTACCCCTGACTCTTAACATTTACTTTGACACCTTCTTCGGAGAGAAAATAAAGGCCAAGTTGTTTGAATTTGCTCCATATCCTGCAGTGGTACTGTAATCTACATCTGCAGCCCTTCATCTTTTCTCCTCCAGTATCCACAGAAGAAATGTCTTTTCCTGATCAGGCTGATCTCTTGACTACTTCGTGTCCCAGCCGCCATCCCGTTAAGAATGCTTCCCTCTTTACAGGCTCCTTCCTGTGACAGTCAATGTCATCCAATGTCAAAGAACCACAGAAGCAGAAGCAAATAGCCTCCCTCTCCAACTTTCCCTTGACTGTTCCCCCTGCGGAATGCCATGTTCTGCTTCCTTTCCTCAGCCAGGTTCTACTGGGTTGGCCAAAAAGTTCGTGCATTGCCCCCCGCCACTCCCCCATAATATGGCTCTAGTAGCGGTTTGTTGTCTTTGACTTTATTTGAAACAATTTTGTTAGATTGTATTTTGACAGCTTTCATATCAGTGTGCTTTAAGAGAGATTGATCATAATTGGTGAATTTTTGTAGCCATTTTAATATTGAAGATGGGAGAAAATTGCACCATTTTCAGCATTTTAGGTTTTTATTATTTCAAGGAAGGTAAAAACACAACTGAAATACAAATAGAGACTCGTGCCATTTATGGAGAAGGTGCTGTGACCGAATGTGTCAAAAGTAGTCTGTGAAGTTTCGAGCTGGAGATTGCTTGCTGGATGAGGCCTCAAGGGTGGGTAGACCAGTTGAAGTCGATGGCAGTCAAACCAAGACATTAATTGAGAATAGTCAGCATTCTACTGTGCAGGAGATCGTCAGCATACTCAGAGTATCCAAATTGTAAAGTTATTGGTGAAAATGAAAAATGTATGTATGTATTTATTTAAACAATTTTTAAAGATATTTTATTTATTATTTTTAGAGAGAGGAGAAGGGAGAGGGGCAGAGAGGGAGACAGACATCAATGTATGGTTGCCTTTCACCTGCCTCCAGCTACAGACCTGGCTGGAGACCTGGCTATATGCCTGGGCTGGGAATCAAACCAGTGACCTTTGGGTTTGCAGGCCGGTGCCTTTTTTGCTGTGCCACTCACCAGGGCTATCTTTTTATTTTACAGTAAAAACTAAACTGACTTTTTGGCCAACCCATTAGTTATTTTCATTCAGTAAATATTTGAATGCTCTTTATACCAAGCATGACAATGGTCGATACATTTGATCCTTGACTTTAAGAGACTCATGTTCAGCCTGGTGTGGAGAAAGGTGTGAACCAACAAGTATAAGGTGTTCCTGGGGAGTCCACTTTGTATAATATTTAAGAATTCAGGAGTTAACTAGCGTTTAAATCCTGGCTCTGTATTTGATAACTGTGTGACCTTGGAAAATTACTTTTGCATTTTCTTCACCTGTGAAATAGGAACATTAGTACCTGTATTACAGGTTAGATGGCTGATTAAATGTGTTGTAATGGGGGTTAGCGCCTAAGTACCAAATAGCTCTTAGCTTGTTGCTGCCCTTATGATGACATTGGTAAGGGGTGCACTAAGAAAGGAGAAAGTCAGCTGCTTCCCAAGGGTTCCTCAACTGTGCCTTTGCTTTTGTCATTCCACTGAAATTGCTTTGGCAGATCGATAATTGCCAACTCTGTAGCTAATAATCAAACGTCATCTTATTTGACTTCTTCATAGTATTAGTGCTGGCCTGTCATTTCTGAAATTTTTGCCATAATGTATTCTTCTCTTCTGATCTTTGCTCATTGCTCTTCTCTTTCAAATTAGTGTTCCCAAGTATTCTTTCTGATTTTCTTCTTTTTTTACTCCGTGCCCCCTTATAGCATGGGCGAGTTCATTCATTTGGCTCTTACTACTGCTTAGATCAGTGCTGTTCAACAGAACTTTCTGGGATAATGAAAGTATTCTGTTCTGCTGTGTTTTAAGTTGATGGGCACCAGCCACATGCAGCTGATACTACCACATCAAGTTTATTTGCATTAATTTAAATAGCTGTAGGTAACTTTAGCCTACCTTTATATTTCAAGGGCCTTCAGAGTCTTCACCTGTAGACTAGACTGCCTTACAGTGAGGTGATGATCCACTCCTGCTGGCTAACACACACTTATTCTAGCAAAGATGTGCACTTGCGTAGCCTCTGAAGCTACCCTCAATGGTAGGGTTATGAGCAAAACAACATCAGCGATGACAGAAATAGGCATGGGATCACACTGTCAGAATGACTTTCATCAAGATGATGAGATAAGTGCTGGCAAGGATGTGGACTAGAGGGAACCCTTGTGCACTGTTGCTAAGATTGTAAATCGGTACAGTCACTATGTAAAACAGTAAGGAGGTTCTTTGAAAATTAAAAATAGGACTACCTGCCCTAACCAGTGTGGCTCAGTGGATTGAGCACTGGCTTGCAAACCAACCAAAAGGTCGCCGGTTCGATTCCCAGTCAGGGCACACACCTTGGTGTTTCTCTCCCTCTCTTTCTCCTTCTTTTCCCCTTTCTATAGAAGTAAATAAATAAAATCTTAAAATATATGTGTGTGTATATATATATATATATATATATATATATATACATATAACTACCATGACCCAGTAATCCCGCTTTTGGGTATGTATCTGAAGGAAATGAAAACTGGATATCAAAAAGTTATCTGTACTCCCATGTTTATTGCAGCGTTATTCACAATAGCCAAGATATGGAAAAAACCTGAATATCTATCAACAGATGAATGGATAAAGATGTGTACACATGTACACACACATACACTGGAACATTATTTAGCTATCCGAAAGAAGGAAATCCTGTTATTTGCGACATGGATGGACTTTGAGGCTATTATTCTTAGTGAGATAAGGCAGACAGAAAAAGACAAATTGTAGGATATTCCCTATATATAGAATTTCAAAAAGCCAAACTTGTTGAAACAGAAAGCAAAACTGTGATTACGTGGGGCTGTCAGGGTAGGAGGATAGGGGAGATATTGTTAAAGGGCCACACTTGTATCTGAAAGAGGAATAAATTCTGGGGATTTAATGTACAGCATAGTGAATATAGTCAACAATATTGTATTATATACTTCAAGATTGCTGAGAGACTAGACCTAAAATGTTCTCATCACAAACAAGAAATGATAATTGTGAAAAGTGTTAGCTAAACTACAGAGGTAATCATAATGCAATATGTAAGTGAATGAAAACACATTGTGCACCTTAAACTTACACATCGTATGTCAATTATATATTAGTTAAAAAGAACAGGTACAGGAGAATTGTCTTCCTGTCCTTGCGAGACCTGCAGTCCTCAGTAATTTGAGCTAGGCTATTAGGATCATGATGCGCCTTTCCCTGCCTGTGGCTGTTAGCTGCCCACTCCCCATAACCCTTGTTGACTTGCTTTATTAGCGTGCTTAAGTGGCAATAACCAACACGAAACGATGTACTTTTAGGAGTCCTTTAAAAATATACTTGGGTTATTGCTTGAGTCGTTGCTGGTCTCCGTCGGTGTTGCTGGAAGATTGCCAAGGGCTGTTGGCACTGCAGTTGTTGGACTTGTAGCTTGACTGCAGACATTAGTGTGTTCGCAGACTAACTTGTGACACAGAAGGTTATTTGTTGGCATTTTACCAGGTAGTTGTATGACACGGTGGAAGTTTGGTTCTGTATCTAATGCTGTTCAAGGATTTATCTTTCCAAATCCCCCAAATTACTTTGGATGATTAAGGTGAGAAACCTGTGTTTCAGTGTGTGTGGCACTAGCAGACAGTTACTTTTGTTATACTATATTTTGAATCACCAAAAAGGAAAAAATAAAGTGACCCAGGCCATTTATTATCACTAGAATCATTTGGATGGTGAACTTAGGACAGGTGCTGTGTTTCATGGGTCCTTATATCCCAGGCTTAGTGTGATGTCAGAGTTAGCTGAGATGCTTAGTAACTATGTCCTGCTTGGTTAAGTTTTCTAAAAGAAGCTAAAATGTAATGACAATTTATGCATAGTCCTGGGCCTGCATGTAAGACTTGGAATTGTGCCCCTTTCCTTCCTTTTGCAGATGCTAACTTTGTAAACATGCAGTCATCCTTTTGACTTATTTTCAGTCACAAGCCAATTTAGAGGGTAGTGATAGAAAGTAGTAATCAAATAACCCAAAAAACCTTGGTAGTGATTTAATTTCCAAATTTCTTCTTCGCCTACCCCCCAACAACTCAGAACCAACTTAATTTCCGCTGTGAGCCTTCCTTCCGTGGTTTGATTACAGCAGCTGTGGCAGGGAGCAGTGGGGACAGGGCAGGGGACTGAGCCTGGGTTTGGGAGTCACAGTGACTTGTGTTCTCTTCCCAGCCTGGCCACTCACCACGTTGGCAGATTACTTCGGTGGCACTCAATCCCCTGATCTGTAAGCTGGGGATGATGGCTAGCATGGAGGATTGTTTGATGTATTTGTCCATGGCAAGTGCCCATAGTAATGGTAGTAATGAAGTGTTGGTAGTAATGGTGGTGAGGTGGGCTAGGCTGTATGCTAGATGTTTTGCATCTTGGGTTCTGTCTCAGCAAAGATGTATTTGGCCTAAAGGAACAGACCCCCTTCAATAGCTAGTTTAAGCTTGGAAAGGGCAATTGTAAAGATAGGGTTATCTTCTGGGATTAAGCACAGTAAAGTAGCTGGTCCTCGTGGAAGACTGGAGCCAAGAACTGAAAGCTGGCCACTTTTCTCATTCTCTTCTCAGGCCACACAGCTTCATTATGCTTTTCACTGGACACTCACCCTGTTGTTGTATCTCTGCGTAGTGCCAGTTCTCCTGCTCCCATTTTCATATAACTGGGCCCAGAGCCTCACAGTTCCACATGCACATCTATGCCCTTGGGCTACGCAAGAGCTGATCCTGATTCTCCTCTCTGAATCCTAAAGCCAGGTTTCTGGGAGAGTGAGCATTTGATCGGCTGCGCTTGGGTTTAAAAGTGTTGAGCTCTGCTCACATCAGCTGTGACCAGGACTGGCTCACAAAGGACATTGCAGACTTCTGGACTCACCTATGACATAGAGAAGTGATTATGGGCACAATGCAGATAAATCAGCAGGTGTCTACCATATCTACACGTGTGGGTCTTGGGCGAGTCCTGGACGATAGACTTGAAACCAGAAGATGGGTTCATACTACAGGCATGCCAGAGATATTCCAGGTTTGGTCCTAGATCACTGAAACAGAGCGAGGTTTGCGGAAAGGTGCATCCTACTCTTGCTGGTGGGCGGTCTTGCCTTCAATTTGTGGAAAATACATCTGTACAGCGCAGTCAAGGGAGAATAAAATGACGTGTGCCTGAAATTGACCCAACCCAGCTCTTTCTACCCTAGCTGCACATTGGCTTCACCTGAGGGGCCCTGAAAGGCCTTATGGTAGCCTGCCTTCAGGTATTCTGCTTCACCTCTTGCACTAGGAGAAGGAAACAGAACTCTTTAGATGATTCTCTTGCACAGTCTGGTTGAGAACCGCTGGCCTAAAACCACCGTGTTAGGTCTAGTGTTCAAAAATGAGGGAAACAAGGTCCCTGCCACATTAAAAAGGAAAGGATAAAAGATAGAAAGACAAACATGTACTGCAAGACACACCATGGTCATTTTGACCCAAGGGAAATGCCAACAAAAGATCTGTGGGCAGACAGAGGTGGGATCTTTATTTCATGATGATGATGAACATTGACCCAACCCTAGTGTAATTTACACGTGCAGTGCCTGCCTATTTGGTGCGTTTTGTGTGTGGACTTTTGTGGGGGAGGACGCCTTGGGGCTGACTCTCAGATCTAATCAAGCTGTTGTGAGTAAAACTTTTTTCTCATCCTCTTTTCCCAAAACATGCTTGACTTCTACCTCCCTATAGTTAAAAAAAAAAAAAAAAGTTTTGTTGATGCAGTAGAATAAAGGCTTCGTCTGAACATGGCCTCTGTGAGCCTGAGTTTTTGGGGAGTGTTTCTAATGCTTTCTAGTGCGAGGCTGCTGGCAGCTAATCCAAGCCAGCCACTGGGAGGGCCCTGAAGGGAAAGGCTGTTTGAGAACAGGCCTGTTGCTCTCCTTCCCTATGGTGCCCCTTGTTCCTGTGCAGCTTCAACTCTGATTTACTGTTTAAGTTGACTGTTTAGAATGTGTTTTTATACTTAAACACTTGGCACTTGTCCATTCCATTTTAGAAGACTGAAAGCCCAGATCCTCAAAATGGGCTGGACAGCCCAGCTGCCGCACCCTCCTCTGTGTCGTGCTTTGTGTGGTTGCTGTTTCCACCTGAAGCACTTTCTCCCCAGTACTAACTTCGTGCCCTGGCAACACTGCTCGCGTTTTCTCACTCAGGCCCATGCCCACCCCACTCCCCACATTCCAAGTTGCAGCCTGCAAACCCTCCTGCCTCTTTCCGGCTCGCCTCACCCTGCACTGCTTTTCATTTTTGGCAGAGCACTCACCGCCTCCTAGCAGCCCCTCGACCGTATTTTTGTGTTTACTCTGTTTCCCCAAGAGACGGTAAGTTCTTGTAGGTAGAAGAATATTTATTTATTTATCCCTTGTCAAGAGCGTAGTACTGCTGAATAAATACTCGTTGAATGAATGTTTTAAGAATGTCATTCTGTAAGAAGGAACAGATTTTGTATTATAACCTACCTAAGTCATGGCTAGAAATGAACTTGAATTTAGTCTTAGGTCATTGCTATAATGTTTGCCAGTTCATTAGCAGGTAGAGGCTCTGCTTTTCCTTCCAGTCACCATTAATGCCTCAGCTTACCCTACTCTCTTGTACAATATTATGGTTATTAACTTGTCTTGCTGCTCCCTTGGTTTTAAGCTTCTAAGGGTAGAGACTGGGCTCTGTTTATATTTAATGCAGTGCCCTCTACCTGTTGGTAGCCTAATTAAGTTGTGTAGTAGACAAATAATTGGATTATGAGACTAGGTCTTGATGAAAAAGTCCTAAGTCTTATATTTTATTTTTTTTATTTTGTTATCAGGTCCACATGCATGCAGGGATTATCAAGTGAGTGGTATTTATTTTAACTTTCTCAAGATAACCTGAGATCGTTTACATTTACAATAAAGTAAAATGTTAGATTTCTTTTATCTCTGCCATTAATAAGTGTCATAAAATAGAAAAATAAAGCTAAGCCAATATATTGTTGTTGCCACAGAAATTGAATTTGTGTCAGAAGGATTTGTGCTTGTGATGGAGTGATTCGTATATTTTTCTTGGAATTAAGTCTCTAGCAGGTGACAACATCAATAATTCACAAAACCAAGGAGCTTTTGAGATTGGTTAATTTATATATGTGAATTAGAAAACACATGAATAATGTGCTTAATATATTCTGACACCTGAAAGTATGCATTAGAAAACCCAGCCCATTAAAAGTCTGTTTATAGCATTTATTAGATTTTTTAGATTTTCATTTTTGTTTTTTTTTACTAATACATACATACTTTTATTTTGTGAAAAGGAACTAATTTATATTTTCTGTTTGGTGTGAAAGTATTATCCATAGTGATGTAAAAAGCTTTTCTCATTATAAATATAAATTCATTTATTCTAGGCAACTGGCAAAATACAGAACTATGTGGGAAAAGAAAGTTGTTCCCAATCCCCCAATGCAGATGCATCAAATTAACAATGGTTTCTGTTTCACTTTTCCACAAGTATGTGTATTAATGAACTTGGAATTATATTACATATGCCATTTTAAAAGTACAACAATTTTTTTTTTTTTTAATTTTATTCATTATTTTCAGAGAGAAGGGCAGGGAGGGAGGAAGAAAGGGAGAGAAGCATCAATGTATGGTTGCCTTTCACCTGCCTCCAGCTGAGGACCTGGCTGGAGACCTGGCTTGCAACCTGGTTATGTGCCCTGACTGGAATTGAACCTGCGACCTTTAGGTTTGCAGGCTAGTACCAATCCACTGAACCACACTAGCAAGGACACATTTTTTTTTTTTTTTCAATGTAACATTGTGTTTAAGCATTTTCATATGTCATTATAGTCCATATGGCAGGACTATAATTTATTTAATCTTTTATAGTCTGGGATATTTTAGGTTGATGACAGTTCTAGCTATTAAAAATAACACTGTAGTGATACATATTTGTATATAAACCTTTGGTTGTATATCTTATTTCCTAAGTATAGATCTATAAGACTTACTAGGTTAAAAATTGGGAACATAGGATTTGTTTCACTAAATTGTTCTCTAGAAAGGCTTTACCAAATTTACATTCATCATGTTGATGCTAGAATGTAAACAAATAAAATCTTTCTCAAATGTATTTAAAATGATGAGTAGTGGTGTATTAGTCTCAGACATAATTTGTGTCTTGGACATGATATGTAGGAGGCTGAGGCACTGTCAGAAATAATCTAGTAATTTGGATAAGCCTCAAGGTGATTCTCAAAGCTCAAGGACCATTTAAAATCTTCCTATACCTAATACTTTAAATACTTTTCAGGCTTCTCCAGGTAATGAAAAAGGTCTAGAACTAAACCTACTTGTAAAGCTTTTCAAAGATTTAAATGACTTTTTCTGGGCCCTTTGGAGAAGAGTATTTAATCTGGTAGTATATATGTGAAAGGAACTGGAATAGCGAAGAGAGCATCTTAAAGTAAATCTGTGTTACTAGAATTACCCATTATAGTTTCCCTTTAATTTTGCCTCAACATTGAATGCATTATTGAAGGAAAAAAGAACACTAGGGTTCTTTTTAGAATAAAAAAATGACTTTTTAGGTATGCAGCCCCTGTGATGAGTAAGTGAGTTTCAAGTCACAACCTGATAACTGGTTTTTCTAGAGAGGTGGTTGTCTTCTAGCAATTATATTGAAGCGTTTTGAAAACCTTATGCTCTCTTCAAAATGAATCTTTTCACTTCTATTGATGCTTGAATGGTGGCTCCTCCTGAAAGCTGATCGTTCTTGATGGACTCTGCTTTCCCAAAGAAGGAATTACGGAGACAGGGAGCAGGCTTCTGGGGCGGGTGAGGGTAGAGAAGCCTTGAATCATAGAGAAGGGTGAGGTGTTTATTTTTCTGAGGTAGGCAGAATTTTGGCTTTGAATCAATGGGCAGATTTAAAAGAAGCTGGGAGTGTTTCCTAATTCTCAGCTCTCCTTAACATCTTCTCTCTCACTTTTTTCCACATAAGATGAAAAAAATTGACTACATGAAGAGCCAGTAAACTTGAAAGCTTTTCTTTATGGCATCAAAGAGCCAGCTCGATTCTTATCCTCAGTGCCGGGAAAGCTTCAGTGTTATTTTTGGACCTTTCTAAGATGTTAAATCTGGAGCCCTTGAAGAATATTTTATCTATGTGTGTGGTGTAGTTGCCCGGGAGATGACCCTCAGAACCTGCAGGTGTGTTTAGTGTCATGGTTAGTAGTAATGTACTTTACATTTCTACCATCTTTATAATTGGTATTCACATTAAAATAAACACAGGTGTGTGGACCAGAAATGTTATCAGGTCAAAATACATATTCATAGCGTGTTGGTGGAAAGGAATAATCTAGACTTAAACACAAGGGTGAGCAACACTTTCACATACTATCATTACCCACAGATTATGATTAAGAGACTGATCCTTGCTTTTTTTGCTCTGCAAAGTATAACTTTGTTGTGTCAGTAAGTAACCTTACTAACTCAAGCAAACAGTGTCCTGTCATGGCTGGATATAATGAACAATCTTTGATACTTAGGGTCTAAGCATATGCTTATGAAATTGAAATATTGTACCTTGGAGATAGACTAAGCATTTGAATAAATGATGTGTCATCCTGACACCAGAGATTGTTCTAAGAGAATTCAACAGTACTAATTGGTACCTGCCACTTCATGGCCTTAAACCTGTCCCAATTGTACCAGCTCCCTGTTGATCACTTTTTTGAAGTCATCTTGTACTCTTCTCTGTACCTTTCATACAGCTCGTTTCAGGGACACCAGTTTGAAAGTGCGCCACGTGAGGAGAAATTCCAGTGTGCCTGGTAAGGGTATACTTCGTGGCTGCCCTGGGGGTGGGGCCTTGTGGAACTGGTTGCTCAGTCCCGGACCTGCGTGGGGCCCTTTAAACATGCAGGTCCGAAGCCCCACCTTGGACCTTGATGTGGAATCTTGATGCAGAAGCTGGGGCCCTGTAATTTAGTTTTACAAAGATATTCTTGGTGTGCTCTTTTTTTGTGCCCAGCTGGTCTAGGGGATCCAGTTTATGAAAATTGGGTCTGAGTTCAGAGGTTTTAATGTTACAGGTTTTACCCTTGGTATTTCTTATAATAATCCAGTTAAAAGATGTAAATTTAATATAAATTTAACAGTTTCCAACTATTTTTAAATATTACCATGTACTTGGCTCTGATGACAGTGATCCATGCCCCATATCTTACACTTGGTGGTGGCTGTCATGCGCTTGAGAACATCAATGGACAGATCCTCTGCTCCCCGCTGGTTCAATTGTGCTAACAATGAAAGAAAATGTAAAACTTGCTAAAAACCTTTGGCTGCAGCTTGGAATCTTTTTCATTGCACAGGTACCTTAGAGGTTTTATCTTTCTTTGTGTTAATTTATTTGGCCTTTGTTACTTACTTGTAAACCAAATGCATAGAGGTGGGGCTATTTCATTATATTTCTTGTTGTATACAGCATTTAGCACAGCGCTCTGAAAGCTCTAGATCTATTTTTGACAGCAGATTCTGTCTTCAATAAAGGTTTTCATGCTTCGCTTAAGTGGGAATATAGAGATCTACATTCTTTGTTTCTGCCCCCCTTTTTCAGATCCTGTGTTCATTAGAAAAGAAATCTTATATAAAGCTTTTATCAGTTCCAGAGTGATCCTCTTGACGATTCATACTAGGAACTGTCATTAGCAGAAAACATAGCTATATGTGGTACTTTTTACTTTTTAGGGATAAAATAGAATTTGCAAGTAGAGAAGTATAGGACCACAGGAAGAAACCTGAGGTTTGGCTTTAAAAGGTTAGTGCTAGCCAAAGAGCTGTAATGTCCTGTGTTCAGAGCTACTCATATATTGATACTACCTTTAGTTTTACTCTATAAAGCAATAATAACACCTATAGAATCATAGGCCAGTTAAAAAAACTAAAGGTTACAAAGCCACTTTTGCCTTTTTTTTAAAAGATTTTATTATTTTTAGAGAGATGGGAAGGGAGAGAGATAACAGTGCATAGTTGCCTTTTACCTGCCTCCAGCCACAGACCTGGCTGGAGACCTGGCTTGCAACCTGGTTATGTGCCCTGGCTGGGGAATCGAACCAGCAACCTTTGGGTTCACAGGCTGGCACCTTATCCACTGTGCCGCCAGCCTTTTAATGTCTAAAATTAAATGCTTGTAACTTTTGGGGGGAAAGTATGACCCTAAAAACTTGAATTGTTACTTTTTTTTTCTTAGCAGTAAGTAAGAAAGATAGCATGTATTCTATGTAATATACATCCACATTTTCTTACTTTTTTCTTCTTTCTTAACTGCATTTGATTTTTCTGAGTTATTGTAAATAACATGATTTTCCGATATTGGAAATAATTCCAATCTAAGAAAAGTTAACCTGCAGTAATGTAGATATAAGTAATATACAAAATTATACCTTATTTAGTAAAACCTATTTATAACAAGATTATTTTAAAGCATTCATAAGTTAAAGTTGGTTCTTATCCAGTTAGCTACCCCGTCTTTTGATTGGTGCATTTAATCCATTTACCTTTAAGGTTATTATTGATGGGTACTTATTCATTATCTATTTTTCCCTTTGTACCGTGTTTCTGTCTGTCTCTCTGTTTCTTCATTTTCTTTTTTTTTTTTTTTTTTAATTTTATTGTT